>PVIU01003412.1:0-145916 GCA_004026605.1 Ondatra zibethicus | reverse complement strand
GGCTGTCATTGGATGCTGAACAATCTTTCCTACTGAAATCTATCCTCTCCTCATCAGAATTATTATTATGAATTACTGTATGACCATCTTGTTGGTCACTGCTAAACTACTAACATGCTCCAAAGAAACAGGCACCCTGAATTCCAGACCAGTGCAGAGCCACAAGAAAGCCGACGGCCGCTCCCATCAATCATTTTTCTAGGCCGTGCTGTGAGGCTGCTTAGCATTATCACTTATTTCCTGTGTAAAACTGATGTTTTATAACAGCGACTGAAAGCCAGTGTGGCCACAACGCAGAGGGAGGTGGCCCTTGGGGTCTGGGGAAACTTTGTGGTCAGATATATATTTAAGCTTATGTTGTTTGAATACCATCCCATTACTCATCCTGAGCGACCCTATCGCTGGCAACATTAAAGTGACCAAGCTCACCGCAGAGTGACTAAATGGAAATATACAGGCCACTTGGTGTCTAAACCCTTCTCAAGAAACCAAAGCGCTTAAATACCTAAGAGAGATTTCTCCCAGTCCAAAACTCAATCGCTGTAGCTTAACAGGCTTAGCTTTCAGCCTTGAATTCTGCATTCTAATTAAGTTGGCTAAATGCTGGAGTCTTCTACAGAGAAGAGTGATTGTGTCAACACAATAAGTTTCTCTCTTAAGCCAACTTGTGGTAAAGAGCAGCTCGTAAATTATAATGATGGGGGCGTGAGAGGCAGAGGGAGAGAGAGGCCGAGACTGAGAGCTGGGGAGCCCGTGGTTCAGGCTCTGCTCTTACAGGGTCAGACAGTGTGAGCATTTTGGTTACTGTCCTGACTGCGCCAAGCCAGCTCAGGGGCACAGACGGAAGAGATCCGCTTTCTCATTAAAGCATTTGTGAGTAGCAACTGGACCCAGATGTGAGTGGCTCTTAAGGAGAGATTGGTGAGCCACACTTGGCTGAAGGTCCCCATGTTAAGCTGTCTAAAGATAGCTTCCTGTTCACCAACTAGGGTGGGGCAAGGGGAGAAGGCAAAGAGAGAAGAAAACATGTCCATCTGCGGCCGGATCAAAGAGATGTCCCTGGTTAATGTTGGGGTTGGAACCAAAAAGTTAAATGGATCAAAATCAAGGGGAAAGTCCTCTGGCATCATCGGACAGCCAACCTCGCTCAGTCTGTGTCAAAAAGTTAAATGCACCAAAATCAAGGGGGGAATTCCTCTGGCGTCATTGAACAGCCAACCTCGCTCAGTCCGCGTCGACCACAGAGTAAAACAGGAGAATGGGAGATTTCCATGTGGAAATCGTGTTTGGCATTTAACACAAACAAAGAGGGCCACTTTAAAGGAAATTCAGCAGGCAGCAGCTGCTGCTTAGCAGCTTCCTTGATTCAGTGCTGTGACTGGTGACACTGCATACACAAAGGGGCTGGCTTTCAGGGCCTGTTGCACGAATTCTACTTGTTCGTAATAAATAAAAACTCGCAGTCAGCTATCAGGGGTGAGAGCTGAAGGACCAGAGAAGCAGAGCGGCAGCCACGAGAGTTCTCACCTCTACCAGTGCTCACACCAAAGGGGCGATCCTGTCCTTAGACTGAATCCTCAGACTGCATTCTCAGACGGACCACTTCAGACTGCTGCCAACTGCTCAGATTGCTCTGAGCTCCTGTCTCCTCCTGCCTTATAGTCGGTTCTCTGCCCGGCCATACCACTGCTGTCTCCACCTCCCTAGTGCTGGGATTGAAGGCGTGGGTCTGTTTCTCTTTTAGACAAATTCAATCTTGTGTAACCCAGGGTGGCCTTGAACTCACAGAGATATCCTCTACCTCTGACTCCCAAATCCTGCGATTAAAGGTATGAGCCACCACTGCCTGATTTTAGTGGCTTAGCTCTGAATGTACTCTGATCTTCAGGCAAACTTTATTTGTTAAAACACAAACAAAATAATCACCACAAGGACCGATTTCCTCCTTCTAGAGCTTATTCTAGAACATTCAGGGTCACGCTGTGTCTCAAGGCCACCCTCCTGATCTCACAACTGTCAGGAGAGCTACAGGGCCTTCGTCCCCCTTCACAGCGTGAATGTGTGACTTTCCCAGCTCTTGAATAACTCCCTGTCTGATATCCAGCCACTCTTAATCAATAGTCTTTCCCTCCCAATGGAATCAACCAGTGGGAGCTTTTGTCTTCCAATATGATTTTTTTTTTATCCCCAAATATACTCTTTGTGCCCATCTGGCTAGGCTCCTGCTTTAAAGGACCAGTTGACTAGGTATTGGGTCTCATCTGTATTCATGCCTGTCTCTGAGGGTAGCTTTAGGTATTTGGCATACACATTCTTTGCTTTATTCCCACCACTCTGATAGGATTTCAGTCCATCACCCTGCATGGAAGAAAAGGGCTTATGCCCTCAAGCAGAGATGCAGAAGACGTATTTTGTTGAAAGAAGAGCAGAGATGCATTATTAACTTCCTCATCCTCTTGATTGCTAACAAGTGGAGAAGGAATTTGTCACTGGCTAATTAATGCTTGTGTCCTTGGAGTAGAAGCCTTCTGCTTCTTTTGAAACCACAAAAATGCTTCTTTGGAAGAAATGGCTGCAAGCGTTGGACTGGTTGCTTTTCTCTTGCTGTGACAGAACTCCCAACACAAGAGAATTAGGAAGAAAGGAAGGGAGAGAGGGAGGGAGGGAGGAAGGGAGGGAAGGAGGGAAGGAAAGGAGGGAGGGAGGGAGGGAGGGAGGGAGGGAGGGAGGAAGGAAGGAAGGGCTGCTTCTGGCAAAGGTTTGAGGGGCCTCAGTACATCAGTGTGGTGGCAAGTGTAAGGCCAGAATCAGGAAGCAGAAAGCTGGGTGCTGGCACTCAGCAAGTTTCCTCATTTCTACTGTGCCCTTTTCTGTTTTTAGTCTGGGACCACAGTTCATGTGATGTTCAAAGAGAGTCTTTCTCCCAAGCTAAAGTTCTCTGGACAAGCCCAGAAGTATCTCCTAGGTGCAAAGCCAGTCAGCTTGACCACGGTAGCCACCAGCATCAGGGGCAAGTCCCTGAGCTCCTGTCCCCATTGCAGCCCTCCATTGTGAGATTCTGTTTTGTCTGTGTCTCCAGGGACATGTTCTGGGTTCTCAGTGCCTGCAAATGAAAGCAATGAAAAGAAAAACAAAGGTGGAGGAGGAAGATGCAGGCTGAGACCTTGGGCCTGCCAAACCCATCAGATGAAGTCGGCCAGCCTTGCCAGCTTGTAGTGTTCCAGCAGAGTGATTGCTTGTTTGGGTTAAAAGCACGGTGTCTCTTCCTGTTTAAGTGGCAGATTGTTGACATTATTCCTTTTGATTTTTGAGAGATTTATACAGAGAAAAGCCAGCCCCCGTGATTGTGGTTCACACTCAAACGGAGGCTGGATGATGTGAAAGATGACGGGGATTGGGATGGGGTTTTCGAGTCCAGTCTCGTCTCCATCAACACAAACACCGCCGCTGTGTACAGAGATGGTGTACAATGAGTGGGACAGAGGGGAAACTTACCGTTGAGCAGGTGAGAAAAGGTTTGCATGCCACAGGATGCAGGAAGAGAGAAGGAGGTGCACAGGATGTTTGGAAACCAACGAGGAGGGATGAGAGTCCGGTGAGTCATAGAGGCTGAGGGCCGTTGATGTAAGTGTTGAGGGCTGGGTGACAGGAAGGGTACCCATTGATACTGAGTGCTCATCGCTGTTTCTCAGACTTCCCAGATAACAAATTGTGTGTGCACGTGTACACACACGCAGTGTTTGATGATTCCTTACCCCTGGGGCAGGGATGTTCTGAGACCCCTCTTGGGTGCTCATGTGGAACTTCTGTCCTTTGGTCTTTATGTCCCTGTGCTGTGATGTAGGAAGGGCCACCAGGTTGAAAGCTTAAGGGTGTATGGAATTACTCTTGCACGGTTTTTCTCTTCTAAGCCCTCTGCTGTCCAGTGTCTATACTGGACCATGTTTCCCCATGAGGGCAAAATGAATGCTTGAGTTCTCTCAAGGATAACACTTGGCATAAAACCTCATTTCATTATTTTATATGTATAGATGCTTTTTGATATGTATGTCTCTGTATCACTTATGTATCTGGTACCCCAGAGTCCAGATGAGGGTGTCAGATCCTCCAGAACTCAAGTTACAGGTGCTGTGAGCCTCCAAAGGGTTCTAGGAGTTGAACCTGGGCCCTCTGGGTGATCAGCCAGTCCTTTCGACCACTGAGCCTTCTCTCCAGTTCCCTCATTTTATTAAAAACCCACCTCAATATATAAGTTCATATTTCTATATTCTCTGCTTAATTTTTATATTCTAACACTACTTGCATTTTTGTGATTAAGAGGAAACCTACTTTGTGTGTGGATCTTTGGCGTTATTCTCAGCGGAGCACGCTGGTAGCGAGAGATGATTGTGATTCTCTTCATGATTGCTCTGTTGAGCGGAAGCATTTGCTTGTTTGTTTTAATCTTGATTTCTTAATTAGGATGGTAAAACTTCTGAACTCACAGTATTTTGGAATCTGAGGAACTGAAGTTGACCATCCTGTGACCAATACTAGTTACCTGAACGTATGTCAGGCTGATTGCAAAACTTTTAGAGAGCTGGATCCAAACCTGAAGCATCCAATAAGTAGTCCAGTTCTCAGCTCCTGGCTGATGGCGGCAGGTGATGCTCGCGTTGGGAGCTCGCTCTACTTCTGAGTGAACAGAGCAGATGACCCAGGGAGGAGAGCGTAAATACTCACCAACTGTGGAACTGGACCGCTCTGTGTGGAGCTAGGTCTAGACTAAGTGCTTTGTTATTGGTGTGCTTCATTGTTTTAGTCTCTCTCTCTCTCTCTCTCTCTCTCTCTCTCTCTCTCTCTCTCTCACCCTCTTCTCCCTCCCTTTCTCAAGCAGGGCCTCATACATGGTACATTCTTAACCACATGGCTGGGACAAAATAGTTGATAGAAGCAACGGAAGGAGGGCTTGTTTAGCTCATAGCCAAGAATGTAGGCTATCATGGTGGTAGCCAGACAGCAGGAGCTTGCAGTGACTGCTCACATTGCCTCCACAGTCAGAAAGCTAAGACAGACGGCTGTGTACTCGCAGCTCTTTATCATTCATCTTCAGGCCAGGGTTCCGGGCAAAGGAATAGTGCCACATACAAATAAAGTAGGTCTTTCTACTTCAGTTAACCTAACCTAGACAACCCGTACAGGCATTCTCATAAAGGAACTTACACTAGCTTATCCCTCACGCTCATAGCCAGAGGCAAGTCTCTTAGGTGATTCTAGAGTCTGTCTTACTGGCCCCGTTAACTATCACTATCACTGAGTTTATCACCAACTCTCAAACTCCCTCTTGAGAATGGAGGGGAGTGATTTGCCTGGGAGGTGTCTCTGGGAAGGCCTTGCCATTGTTGCTGATGGCAGAATCATGAGGGAGGTACATAGGGAAAGTGTGGACCAGAGGTGTCCCCTGTTGCTGGGACAGGAGAAGACCTTGAGTGTTGGGAGCAGTGAACCCCCAGATCCTGAATTTCTTGTAAACAACTTGTTTTCCTCTGCTCTGAGACAGCCTGCAGCTGCTCTGAGCACGAGACCCTCAGGAGTTCCTGATGGCAGGAGAGTGGTTTCTGGTGGGTTTGGCTGGGGCGTGGCTATCAGTTAAGGAGCCTTATAAATGCGGCTCTGGTACTCAGTAAAGGGGGCATTCTTGGGGCATTCCTGTTTCAAGGATGACCCGTGTCTCTGTCTGTGTGTCTTTGTGTGTTTAAATCTCCAGGCCCTTGCCCGAGGCTTGCGAATGGTCCTGTAGTGCAGGCCTTACTGTCACGTAGTACAGGTGGGTGGTGCACTTGAGAGAAATAGAAAAATGTAGACTTACTTGAACATGGCCTTGGGATGATGTTGCAGACGTTGGGAAGATGCAGCTGTTACAGAGGGGGAGGAACAAAGGATTGAAGGAAAGAGAGAGCAAGAGAGAGACAGAGACAGAGAGAGACTAGAGAAGAAGAGGGAAGCAGAGAGGCTCACAAAGACTAAGAGAAGGAATGAACTAATTGCAGAGTATGTGTCTTTCCTACAAAAGTGGTGGACTATAAAAAGAAGCCAGCAGATTGGGAGATTGGAATAAAGATTGAAGAATTGTTTTTCCAATGCCCTTGCCAATAGGATCTTCTCTACTTTATACTGGTATAATTAAAATGAGAATATTTTCCCCATTATCTTTATCTATCTATCTATCTATCTATCTATCTATCTATCTATCTATCTATCTATCTATCTATCTACCTACCTACCTACCTACCTACCTACCTACCTACCTACCTACCTATCTATCTATCTATCTATCTATCTATCTATCTATCTATCTATCTATCTACCTACCTACCTATCTATATTTTGAGACAGGGTTTCTCTGTAGCTTTGGAGTCTGTCCTGGAGCTAGCTCTTATAAGACTAGGCTGTCTTTGAACTCACAGAGATCTGCCTGCCTCTGTCTCCCAAGTGCTGGGATTAAAGGCGTGTGCCACCACTGGCCGGCTTTGTCTACATTTTTAAATAATTAAAATTTTGTTATGAATACATTGAAAAAAGCATTCACACAGCGGAATCATTCAGACCCGACACCCATCCTTCTCTACAGACTTCTGCAGTTAGGATGGTAACAGTAAAGCTGAAACAAAACAAAAACCACCACCACCACAAAAACAAAAACCCCAAAAAACCAAAACCAAAACCAAGAGCAAATGAGGAAATCAGGAGTCAGAGGTAGCATGAACGTGGTTTATTTCATCACCTTCAGAGGGATTCAAGGCAGACTCTGGGCAGGTTTGTAGCTCAAAAACATAAGAAAGCAAAGAATGTAATATAGTTCTTAAAATACCTTTTGATTCAATGTGGCTTTAAAAGCTTTACTTCCACATGATAAGCATATGTGTGATTCACCTGGACACCTGCCTCGGGGTAAGTCCTGCCTCAGGAGATCAGGTTGAGTCTGGACATCCTGGGTTTGTAACAATGTTCACATTAGCGCTGTTGCAACTGCACAGCTAAGTCTTTACTCTGGAGGATTTGGAAGCTCTGGCTCCATTGGCTTCCACCAATGGCTTAAGGAGTCTTCAATGTCCTCCTCATAATAAAGGATGTATGCTAAGACTTTGCTCCTCACTGGGGGGGCGGAACTGGGAGGTGCGGTCTGATGGAAGACAGGCAGTGTCCTTTACTGTGTCTGCTGACCGTGGCACCCTGAGCCAGAATATGCCAGCACAGCAGGACCAAGCAGACAGACGGAACCCTCTGAATTATTGAGTCAAAAATTGGAAGCTGAGTGTCTTTGGTGTTTTGTCATAGCGATGGACAGATAATACATCATTTATTCAAATATCTCATTTTCCTCACGCATACCTGCTGGGCCTACAAACATGTTCCCTCCCATTCTTCTGGCGTCTAATTGTAAATAGGCCTCAAATCTGACTTTTCTTTGTGACTTTACCATCAGTCCAAGAGACTGGGCTCAGACATGATATGGAGCAGCGTGTGGGCCTGGCAGATAATATTGCATTTGCTTGTCTGTTTGTCTCCCCACCATGCTGGTGAGACAATTCTATGCCCTGAGTGAATGGTATCAGAGGCTGTTATTACTATCGACCTAATAATGAGGATCTTTTCCTGTTTGTGAGAAGACATAAGCTCCTGCACTTGTAAGGAACTTTGTGAGTTTTTTTCCCTTGTGAAAGAGGAGGAAAGATGATTGTGTAGAGCAATAAAGGGGTTCATTTTCCATCCCCATCTTCAAAGGGTCTTACTGCGCTTCCACGATGGCAACGCTTTCACCATAAAGGACTGGAGGAATGGGATGCTCTAGGATTCCCATTAGAATTACAATAATTTAGCATGAGAGTGCACATGTTGCATCATCCTCTGGGGTATTTGGAATCATTTGTCACCTTCTGTTACTCTCTTTACGGCCTACAGAGTAAAATCTTCCTTAGCTCCGTCTCTAAGTATTCACAAATGTTTGGAATACTTTGCCCTGATTCCAAAGCCTTCATCATTAAGAGTCAGGGACAGACAGACAGACAGACAGGCAGACAGACACACACAGACACACAGACACACACATACACAGAGACACACACACAGAGACACACACACAGACACACACACACTCACGTACACCACTGGGAAAGTTAGAATTAGATTCTTTTGGACATTTAAAACCATCAGGTAGTGGTGTAGGAGGTCCTTCTGTATTTCTGTTGCTTTCATTGGTTGAATAAAGAGACTGCCTTGGCCTTTTGATAGGGCAGCCCTTAGGTGGGCGGAGTAGACAGAACAGAATTCTGGGAAGAAGGACAGACAGGCAGACACCATGGTTTTCCTGCCCAAGATGGATGCTGGTTAGACTCATGCCGGTAAGCCACAGTCAAGTGGCGATACACATTAATGGAGATGGGTTAAATTAATATGTGAGAGTTAGCCAATAAGGGGCTAGAGATAATGGGCCAGGCAGTAATTTAATTAATACACTTTCTGTGTGGTTATTTCGGGTGTAAGCTAGCTGGGCGGCGGGACACAGCCAAGGATGGCTGGGATGACAAGCAGCCCGCTCTTCCTCTTACTACAAGGTAGCTCTGTAAAGGCATATTCCTGTGGGCATGGAGCTGACTTGAAGGGTGTAAGGGAAGTAGCTGGTAGCTGAAGGGAAAGGCAGACATGAGCTGGTCAACAAACCTTCCTTTGGAGGATGCTACCAGTCAGCTTTTTCTGAGCGACAAAGCAGGGAAAGGTATCTTTGACTAGCAATACTTTGTGTTGCCTGCTCGTTGCTGCTGGGTAAAGCCAAGGAAACAGCACATGGCTTAAAAGGGGTCACATCCGTCTTCTGCCAGTACTCTCATTTAGCTAATATGAAAGAAAAACAGTTCTGTGGTGCGCATCACGTGGTCTTTGGAGCTCCCCCGGTGTGAGGATCCCGGCCTACACAGCCTTAAACTTTCCAGTCACTCGGTGGAGTCGCGCACCGTGACTTGGAATTTGTCACCACAGTTTGATCTTCCTTGTCTCATTTGTGCTGCTTTCCCTCGGCTCTTCCTTTTCACCCTCTGCCTTTCCCTTTGCCTGCCAGACCTCAAGGCACCCTACCTCAATACAGATCATCAAAAGGAGGGGGTGAGCATGGGGAGGGGTGGATGGGGGTTGCAGTGGGTGGGGTGGGGTCAGGGTTGGGGGGGTGTCTGTCTTTTAGATTTTGGAGTCCAAAAACTTGTTTTGATTTTAAGAATATGGATATTTGAGCTATAGGAGTCCTGAAAGATTATAGAATGATGTTTCTGCCAATAAAAGTCAATTACTTTTTACATTTCCAACTCCCTAATAAAAGATAAAGATTTCCAAGGTTGTGTGATGTTAAATGGGATAGTGAGAGTTGGTGCTCACAGAATCTGCCATAAGGGCTCTGTGTTTCACCCCCATTCTCCATGAATCTTCATGGGGGCCACTTGAGAGCAAAGATGACCCAAGCTACCCTCCCTGCTCATATTTTGTAATTCTCTAGAATGAATGGGAAATGACAAAGTATAATTTATAATTTTTAATAAGTTAAAAACATAGGGAGCCTGTGACCAAGGGGTTATCTGTTCTGTTGGGTAAAACATGTTGCAAGCTTGTTGACCAAACATAATGAGTCTGGACCTTAATTGTTAGTACGAAGTTGCGTTTCCCATCCCTAGACTGGAGTTTTTATTAGTGTGTAGTCAGGGACTTGTTATGTTATTTCCATGCCTGGATGCATCATACCTGGATCATATCTACTCCTTCGTCCAGGTTCTCTCATCCTCTCCACCTCCATGTCATCACCTCCCCTTTTCCTTTCCACCCCCACAAATTCTACATGTGAAAGAAATTATGAGATGATTGTCCTCGAAACTTGCTTACTTTACTCTGGCCCCCTCTCCACCCATTTTCTTGCAAATGACGTGGCTAGATTCTTTATGGTCAAATGAAAATTTTGTACACGTTGTCTTTAACCACAAAGGCCCAACCATAACCACTGAAGGGCCCTTAGGCTGATAATTTGGCTATCAGGAATAGTGCAGAAAGAAACATGGGTTTGCAGGTTCAACAGTGAGCTGACTTAGATCCTTTGAGGTTTGTACCCAGAAGTGGCATAGCTGGGACATATAGTAATTCTATTTTAATAACTTCCATAGCTGCTTCATTAATTTACATGCTGAGAGACAATGTATAAGGACCCATTTTGACCCATATCCTTGCTGACATTTATTAATTTTTCGTAATGATATCATAATGGGTATCATTATGACTATGGTGAGGTGGAATACCAGAACCATTCTGATGTGCATTTCTCTGAGGGCTAAGCACGTTTTCTCCCATGTTTGTTGACCACGCTTACATGATCTGAAAGGCATCAGGCTGTGCACACTTGCTCCTTTACTGATTGGATTATTTCCTCTTTGGCTGCTTGACTTTTTGAGTTCCACCTGACAATCTGGGCGTTAGGTCCTGGTCACGTGACCATCCTCTGTGCAGCTGATGAAGCTATCCCACCCCTTCTTTAAGGCTTTGTCTCTTTACTCTGGGAATTGTTTTCTTTGCTGTGTGGATGGAGCTTTGCTTTTAAGGTTTAGTTTTTTTTTTATGTATGAATGTTTTGCTCGTGTGTACATCAGCTGCCTGCAGAGTTCAGAAGATGGCATTGGATCCCCTGGAACAAGGGTTATG
Organism: Ondatra zibethicus; assembly: GCA_004026605.1. Lineage (NCBI taxonomy): Eukaryota > Metazoa > Chordata > Mammalia > Rodentia > Cricetidae > Ondatra > Ondatra zibethicus. Next base: position 135,206 of record PVIU01003412.1, on the reverse strand, counting down.
GATTGTTAAACAGCCACCAAGTTAATGTTCTCTATGAGCCTAAAGGTGAAAAGTCCCCAAAAGTTACTTAAAGAAGCTAAAGATGTTACTGCCTAGCAAGGAGAAACTATGACCCCCGTTCCAAGCTGGATCTAGCCTGTTGGGCATCTCAGGGGAGACTGAACTTGGTGAAAGGATGGAGAGTTCTGGAATGTGCTTTTTAAAGGAGCCAGGGATCCAGGGTCCTACTGTCCCCTGTGTTACTATGAAGTGGGGAGAGACATCAGAGAAGGTGCCTTAGGGAGGAATGTGACCACCTCGTGGAGAGAGGCCTTGCTTGGCTAGAACGATCCCTTCCATCTGTGAATGGCTCTGTTCCGCAAGGCTGCATCCTGGTGCAAACCTGAGAGAGAAATTACTTCAGGATGAGGTTTGCTGTAGCAGCAAACATTTGTTTTATGAAGAAAACTTGATTGGAAAACATGGTTTACAAGATTTTAAACAGAGACACTTAAAAACACAATGCTCTCATGATGGCTTTAAGACTTTTGAGCCTCCTCTGAAATAAACCATTCCCCCTATAAATTTTGTCCAGAGTAATTTCTGAATTCAGTGGAAAAGGCATTTAAATGGGGTAATGCAGCGTGAAAGAAAATTGGGCTCCTTATTCCTTTAAATTATTTGGGATAATTTCTACATTTATAGATGCAACAAATTCTGAAATTTTTCTAAATCCTCAACATGAAATCAATAAAGAAATGCCAGCCTTAGGCTTAGCAGCCGTAGAGGTTCTTGGTTTTTCCCGAAAAGAGTTGGGAAGCACCCAGCTCAAGCTGATTTCCTGTTTGCTGTGGCTCTGTGTTAGTGACTCGGTTTGTGTTTTATGAGCCATCTGCAGACCCCACAGTGTGGTGCTATGTCCGCCTTGAGATCTTTTCTCAAGGTCCAGGGGTTGTCTGAGGTCCTCAAACAGTGACTGGTTTATGTCACAAGGATCCAGGAAACAGAATGGAAAGCACCTGGAACTGTACACAAATGGATAAACAGACATGCAGAGACACAATACATACATACATACACACACATACATACACATAGACAATGACATATAGATACACATACAAACATACATATATGCTTATGCATACACAAACACAAGCATACAGTTAGCACACATACACACAGACACACAAAAAAAGTATACACAGACACACAGAGGTGCATCGATAAATACACACATATACATAAACACACAGATTGATAAATACAGACACACAGGCACACACACGTTCATGTACACTTAAACACACAACCACACACACAAACATAGACTCATAATCTCTCTCTTTCTCTCTCTCATACCACATACACACACACACACACATAAATACACAGATTGATAAATGCAGACACACAGGCACAGACAGACACAAATTCATATGCACATAGATGTATAACCACACCCACAAACATAGATACATACCATCTTCTGGTGGAGGTAGGGAGCCCAGATTCCCAGTGGATTTGAGGGCAAATGCAGCGTTTGTTGAGGGCAGGGTTTGGAAGAGTGTAAACTACAGTGACATTTGGACCCCGGCAGGTAGCTGGTTGGGGAAGGCGTAGTCTACAGTAGAGGAGTGGGACCTTTTCTCACTTTCTTTCATCTTGGCAACGAGTCCCATACCATCATGTACTGCCCACCATGGACCCCAGAACAGGGTCTTCTCCACTCTGGGACTGTATGAAGTGCATGTTCAATGAGTTCAGATCACCTTCAAATCTGGTGGTAGGTCCTACCATGTGCTGTCCTGTAGTGTGCTGTCCTACTGTGTACTGTCCTGTCGTGTGCTGTCATGGTGTTGGGTGTTGACAGTGAGGGCCGGCCAGCTTCCAGCCACCACACAATCACTAGAGAAACAGAGACACCCCAGCTTGCTGGAGTGAAGCAGGTTACATATGCTGGATAGGCTTGGATTGCAGGCATTTAAAAACAAATTTCATTAATTCTTGAGAATTGCGTGCAATGTATTTTGAGCACTGCATCTTCACTCCTCTTCCACCTCTCCCTAAATCCATCTTACCTTCCTCTTCTCCAAACTTTGCATCCTCTTTCTTCCTCATAACCCATCAATTCCATTTGTTCTGCCCCTAGACTCCTGGGTGTTGTCTCTCTGCTAGAGTATGATCAACCTAATGAGGTTACGCCTTTGAAGAACACTGTCTCTCCATACCCTGAAAGCCATCAACTGCCCATAGCTTCCCAGCTCAGGGTGGGAGCCTGTGACTCCCCTCCTATCCCATGTTAGAATGTAGACCACACAGAACCACTGCGTGCTCATGAGTATACTGGTCCTGTTGACTGGCGACATTTTCAACTTATTTTGGGTTTATCTGTCTGTGACCCTTTTGGAAGTAGAGAAACACCCAAATTAAACATGCATATAAAGATTTGATCTTAACTCCCTTTAAAGAAGATAAAAACAATAATAAAATAACAATGTTTTATGTCTCATATGTATGAGATAAACACTCTATCCACAGAGTTACACCCTACCCTAGCCCTAGAGGTAGATGGATTTGAGAACTTCAATGGAACTGAAGGAAACTAGATCAGGAAAAACTGACGGCTGGGGGTAGAGTGTGTGAGGAGATGGGGGAAAAGGGGATCACTAATAAGCTGTGGTTTTCTCCAAAGAGTTGAAATGAGGCCTCTATCTTCATCGTTGGAGGAAACTGTGTTTGAGATGGTCTCCCTCAGTCCCGTGAGGTGTCCCTCACACCACTTCCTTGCCTTGCTGCCTTCCTGTGGCAGGTCTTCCCCTCCACGGTCTCCATTCCGAGAGTCGGCTGCGCAGGTGGAAGAGGGGAATGTCTGGGCCGCACTTCTTAAGGTCCAGGTGTGCCTCATTTCCCTCTGACTGGGGGCAGATGGACGTCTGTGAACGGCAGCCGTCTGAGGGTCAGCTGGGGCTAAGCTATTTCCACTTGGCTTCTTACTGCGCTCTAGAAAATTATTTCCCCTGGGATCCAAGTTTCTTCAGTTCTGTTTTCTCTTTTGTTGAGGTTTTGCCCATTGCTCCTCTTCCTCTGTTAGTCTTTGATGTCTTCATAGCCTCTTGGGAGAAACTCCTCCTGGAAATTTTTTGCTCCTCCTGGAACCTTTGCTCCTCTTGCTGGTCCTTGCTATGGTCTACATTTTCCTGGCCTCATTCACTTCTTAGTTATGGAGACTCCCTCAGCATACAGGGAGGAGAACCTGGTTATGAACTGGAGAGACTGCCTCACCACAGCCTCAGCAGTTTCTTTCCCAAACTCTCCCCATGTGCACAGAAGCCTGCAGTCCGTGGCTCTTGGCTCAGGCCTACTGCTTCTTTATAAGTAGCTGCCAAACAAAGTTTTCAGCAGTATCAGGCATCACCATGATAGAAACGGAAACACACATTAAGAGACAAACTAGAAAGATGTACAGTAAGAGGGGAAATTTGCCCACGCAAGTGCTTCAGGCTTCTGTGCTTATGGGAAGTGTCTGGATTTACAATGTCGACAGAAAGCACACCTTGGCCTCTGAGGTCCTCCCTGACAGACACTACAGTGCCTGCCCTTCTAAGTCTTTCTAAGTTGGTGCTTTCTGGCTGTTGGCCAACAGAAGGCCTGAAGTCCAAAAGTCTTTCAAAGCTTTCGGGACATTAGGAGGCCATTTGGTGTTGTTCCGAGCAAGCTAATTCACTAAAACAAATCAGAATCGGACCCCATATCTCTGAGGCTCTGGAGGTAGTTATTTACTTCTTGTCCCCCAGCAGCGGAGGGTCACTCCTGTTGACATTCGTCTCTCCCCACCGCCCCTCACATTGTTTTCTGAGTGTCACTTTATGACAACACTTGGGACAATCTGCCTTTCATCCAAATTGTTTGGTTCCAACATAAGAGTGTATTGTGAGAGTGTCCTATAGACGTGGCCGAGCTGGAGGGAAGGTGGACACACTACCCATGCAGAATAGAATCCAGGGGCCCTAAGAAAGGAAAACCTGGCCCAGGCCAGAAGAGCAAGGGAAGGAGGTGAGTACGTGAGTGGTAGGGGAAGGATTGCTGCTCTGGATTTTCAAGTAACATCGGACAGGTTTGTGTGCCGTGAGCAAGGGCTAACAAGAGCAGCTACCATTTGGCATCAGAACTTTAGGGAGAAGAGAAGGAAGGAGACTGCCTCCAAGATGAAGGAGAACGAGGCAGGGAAGAAAGGTAATAGTTCGGCCAGAGCATAACTGGGGAAGGGTACTCAGATGGTCCAAGACCCTGTGGATGGCAGAGTCAGAAGAATTCTGGGTCTGTGAAGACATATTTCTAGACCATTAGCCCAAATACTCTGGGAACAAACCTCCTTGGATGAAAGAATTCTATACGGAAAGTTCAGTGTTGTTCCAATTTATATTTTTGAATCAGTGATTTCTCTGTTGTGGAGCTGAGCTGAGCACTATGGGATGTCATCAGGACCCCAGCTCTCCCCACTCTTGCCTGAAACACCTGCCCCGAGCTATGAGCAGATGAACCCACTTCTGGAGCCCTCAACATGTCCGAGTGACCCCATGTTCTCTGGGGCACTAAATGTAGATATCATGCTGCTCTGGGCATAACCACTGTCTGAGAATGCTTTCCCCCAAATCTCCATGTAATCTTTGTCCCCTCAGTTAATGATATTCAAAGATGACGAGACCTTTGAGAGGTGGACTCTAGAGGGAAGTCGCTGGTTATTGTGACCCTCATAAAAAGCATTCATGCTGGTCTCAAAAATTTTATATTAGGTTTCTCAGAAGACAACTTCTTCCCAGAGGGGAACAGGTTGCTATGAGAAGGAGGCCGGTCCCTTCCTGAGGTCTTTCTTTCTCCGTTTCTCTGTCTCTGTCTTTGTTCCATATGTCTTTGTCCTCTCTCTCTCTCTCTCTCTCTCTCTCTCTCTCTCTCTCTCTCTCTCTCCCTCCCTCTCTCTCTCTCTCTCTCTCTCTCTCACACACACACACACACACACACACACACACACACACACACACACACACACACTTACCATGGATGTTCTATACCATGAAGCCTTCCTGAACTGTGGTCTAAATAAACATCTTTTAGTAAAGCACACACTTTCAGGTCCTTTGTTAAAGCAACACAAACCAAAGGAGGAGCAGAGCCACTCTCTACCTTCCTTTTGATATTACACTCGGGGGCAGGGCAAGGATAAAGAAACCCGTGGTTTTCCTGTAATTTCTCAACTATTCAAGGAAAGCTACAAGGTCCAGAATGTCTTCCCCTCTCTGTACTATGGGATAGCACCAGAAGCCACAAGGGCTGTCCCATAGGATCACTCAGTGGTGGACACCTCCATCTTGTTCTAGTCTCCTTCTCTTGTGATCTTGCCCTTGACAATACTCTTGTTTCCACCCCAGCTCTATTTCAGGAAAGCAGATCTGAGGAGGTGACTGGCAGGAAGCTGTGTCTCCCGGGACAGGACTTGGCTTGGTTTTGTTTGATGTCTCGACTCACGTAAGAACTCTGTGTCCTCAAGAGAGGGAAGAAATAATTCCCATCACACCCATGGGATTCAGGCTAGTCCTTTTCCATGGTAGAGCCTCGAGATTGGCCAGGGGAATTTTAGGAAGGTTTGTGTGTTTTAGGGAGCTACAGTCTCCAAGCTCCATGACTCAGCTCAGTTAGCAAGAGCTGCTCACCTGCTCATCTCTGGGGGTTTGAACTTTAGGAAACAAACGCTTTGGTGCCAGATTATGAGACCCTAGGGAACTCTGTAGAATCTGACCCAGGCTGCTGGTATCCCCCACCTGGGTGCTGTTTTGCAGTATGACTTTGCTGTCAGAAGGCTGGATCTTTTTTCTCTCCCCTCACATCCTGCCTGGCCCCACATACGACTCTTTTAAAACCAAGAGGTGGGCAGATGTGACACAACTTGGCATCCACAACAAAGAGGGAAGAGGCTATGCAGCTGGTCTCTGGTTCTCCTGGATATTCACTAGGCAGGAAGCCACATGGAGGGAATCCAGTCACCAGACTTTCATGAGGGACAAGATGCACACTGTTTCTGGGTCCTCGGTCCAGCTGAGCTCCCAGCAACACCTAGGTCCATCTGCAGGCCATATGCTGAGCATCTTGGACGTTCACCCCATGGGGTCTCCAGATGTCCAAAGCCTGAGTCAACATCCAACTTCAGCTCTATGGGAAGCTGAGGGAGAATAACCTTAGCTGCTCTCAAATTCTTGAATCACAAAGTCATGAACTAAATAAAGTGGCCACTTAAGGCTTCAGAAATCATCTGTTACACATACATGCCCTGGAGTAACCTTCTTGGGGAGGGCACTGAGTGACTTAAACCCCACTCTGCCCCTGTGGTCACCAGATGGAGGCTCAAACTGGAATTAGGAAGGCCGTCTGAGAATGAACGGCTGTCAGGCCAGCTCATGGTGTTCCTCAGGTGGTGGTGTAGCATTGTCTGCTGCTGTGAACCCAGCCAAGGTCAGGCTGGCTGGCATGTCACCCCTGGTCAGTAAATGTGGACAGTTTTATAAGCTGATGTTGAGAAAAGGGAAGAACATGGCAAACAAGGTTTAGGTTGAAGTCAAGATCTGGGAGTGAGGCAAAAGAGCAGAGAGTGGACAGATATATATTTCTAAAATGGATATAGCCTCCACATAAGAAAAGCCTTTTATCTTTGTGCTTTCAACCAAAAGGGGCTCCAGTATTCTAAGACATACTCTTCTTAAAAAATTAATTTTGTGTATATAGCTGGTCTTGTTTTTGTTTTGTTTTGGCCCTCATACATGTATGTGTGTGTGTGTGTGTGTGTGTGTGTGTGTGTGTGTGTGTGTGTGTGCACCACATGTGTGAAGTCAGAAGAAAGCATCAGTGACCCTGGAACTGCAGTTACAGATGGTCGGGAGCCACTGTGTGGGTGTCAGGAATTGAACAGTTTGTCCTCTGGAAGAGCCCCCAGTGCTCCTAACTGCTGAGACTTTCTCCAGCCCCGAGCCCCCAGTGTTTTGGTATGTGAGAGGGAAAACATGAGTCTGTCTATGGAGTGAGGCAGAGGCCAAGTTGCTGTGGGATGATGTTCTTGCACCCTGAAACGGTTTGTCACTTCTATTGGTTTAATAAAATGCTGATTAGCCCATAGCCAGGCAGGAAGCATAGGCCGGGCAACCAGACTAGGAGAATTCTGGGAAGAGGAAAGGTTCAGTCTGCAGTCACCACCCAAAAGCAGAGGAAGCAGGATGAGAATGCCTCACTGAGTAAGGTACCAAGCCACATGGTTAAACATAGACAAGAATTATGGGTTAATTTTAGTTGTAAGAGCTAGTTAATAATAAGCATGAGCTAATAGACCAACCAGTTTATAATTAATATAAGACTCTGTGTGTTTTATTGGGACTGAATGACTGCAAGACTTGCCAGGACAGAAACTTCTGTCTACAAAAAGTCAGATTTCTTGTTATATGCCCCTGTCCCCATGGAGTGCATTGCTTTAGCAGGTAGAGAAGCTGGAGATCATCTTTCCATTATAAACTGATCTAGCTCTCTGTGTTTATTAAGAAACTGAATTAAATTTGTATGAAGTCTAAATAAAATACCCCATATCCCCTCCATAAGGTTTTTTTGCTTAGCTAATAATTCAGGGTTCTTTCAAAAAATGTCAGGCCTATGTTGGGAGATAGTTGTAGACGTTTACATGGATGCTGTGACCAGACTCACTCGCCAGGGTTCTCAGGTCATTCTGTACACACGTTTTACAATCCCAACACTCTGCTCTTGTGGAACAGTTTGGGTTCCTATTATTGCTTTAAATGTTTTCTACTTGACAGTACATCAAGCCTCAGGTGGTTAAGAACTGTCCCTGATAAGCAGCTCCCAGCAGGTACCCTGGTCCTTTGGTTCCTACAATCCTTTGCTGTCTCTTCTATGGCATTCCATGACCTAGGTGCAGGGCCTGCACTGACCCACCAGTTTGCTGTGGCATCCCTAGGTCAGTGGTGCTCTGCATTTGACTGGCTATGGGTTTCTGTGATGCTGAACGAAGCTACTTTCAGGAGGAGTGACTGCTACACTTCCCTTGAGATATAGGGGCAAGCATTCAGAACGCCACTATGGGTTACACCGGTTTAGAAAAGTGGCTTAGAGTCCAAGACCTCAAGGACCAGACACAGGTAGTTGTCTAACTCTACAGGTAGGGTGAAAATAATGCAAATATAATTAATACTCATGTATGAAATTCTCAAAAATAACAATAAAAGAAATGTAAAAATGCAAACAATAGGCCTCAATAATGTTGCAAGAAGCTGCTTGTTTGTCCTGCCTGCCCAGAACTGAAATAACCACACAGAAACTGTATTAATTCAAACACTGCTTGGCCTGTTATCTCTAACTTCTTATTAGCTAACTCTTACATCTTAATTTAATCCATCTCCATTAATCTGTGTATCATCATGAGGCCGTGGCCTACCAGCAAAGTTTCAGCACATCTCTGGTGGCAGATCCATGGCATCTCCTCTGACTCTGCCCTTCTTTCTCCCAGCATTCATTTCTGTCTTCCCCACCTACCTAAGTTCTGCCCTATCAACAGGCCAAGGCAGTTTCTTTATTCATTAACCAATAAAAGCAACCCATAGACAGAAGGACCTCCCACACCACAATAGAAGCTTGCTTGCTTTTATAATCTCTTGCTCTCAAAACTCTACTCTTGAAGTCACAAGATCCTTCTTTATTCACTGATGTCTCTTGTCATGGTCCGTTGTCCACCTGATATAAGCCTAGATTCACCTTTGGAGAGGGAATCTCAACTGAAGAATCACTTGGACCAGATTAGCTAGCGGTCACATCTGCAGGGCCATTCTTTATTGTCTTGATGTAGGAGGGCTCAGCTTACTGTCGGTGGCATCACCCCGGGCAGGTGATTGGCTGTCGGTGGCATCACCCCGGGCAGGTGATTGGCTGTCGGTGGCATCACCCCGGGAAGGTGATTGGCTGTATAAGAAGGACAGCTGAGCAAGTCAGTAAGCAACGTTCCTCCATTGTCTCTCCTTCAAGTTTGCACCCGAGTTCCTTCCCGTGTTGTCCCTCCGCGGTGGACTATGACCTGGGAGCAGAAGGTGAAATAAACCATTTCTTTCCCCAAGTAGCAACAGAAAGCAAGCTAGAACAACTTCTTAATCTGACCCTGCTGTTTCAACAAGGCCAGCTCAGAGCTCTTAGGTACATGTTGAAGACAGAATGTTTCCAGCTGGTCACTGATACGCTTATAAAACAAGCAGAATATTTTTATAGGGAAAGAGTTTAAGAAATGAAGATGTTCTTTTGTTTTGAAGAAAGCAGAAGACGGGGCCCGTGATCCAACAGGATGTTGAGTGGCTCCTGCCTGTCAATCAAAGCCATAAGAGCCAAGCTTCTGCTGTGAACCAAGGAATCTGGAGGGAAACACACAGGTCCTGCAGCCAGCCCTGTGCCCACCTGAGACTTCGAAGGGAGCTGTGTGGAGTAAATTCAGGCACATTCTTAAATAACACCTTTCAAGGGACGGAAGCTCCACTCCCTGTCTTATGTCGACGATCGTCTCAGGAGGAAGTGCCTGGTCACGGAGGCAGTAGTACATGCTGGAGTCAGGGTCTGCCTTCTGCATTTCCCAGGACCCTTTTCATAGGAGCCCAGTGATGGTGGCAGAGCAGCCGGGCCATGCCTGGCATTGCAGTTACAGCAACTGTGACTCTGGCCAGCTTAACTTCCTGTCACCCTGGGACCCTCCTCTAGCAACTGAGGTTGGTATCAGTTTAACTTCTTGTCAGTCATCCTGGGACCCGCCTCAAACAGCTGGTTGGTAACGGTTTAGCTCCATGTCAATCACTTTGGGGCCCTCCTCTGTCAGCTGTAGTTGGTGACAGGGAGTGTGAGGATGATTAACTGTGGCGATGCTCACTAGACCTTTCTGGTACTTCTCAGTAGTAGACGTGGCTTTGGGAAGCCTGGTGTAAGCCCTGACAGAGCTGCTCCCCATCACACCTGTGACCTCCTGCCGTCTCCAGACTGCAAGGACTTTGCATTGGAGCTGTGAAAGCCACTGGACTCTGAGCAAGGTCTGCAGTCCTGTACAGGGAGGAGTCTGGGTAGAGGAGATGTGGGGGACCAAAGACAAAGACTGCTCTTCTAGGGAATGGATTTTCTCCTTGGGGAGAAAGTGGTTGTCCCCCTCCAGAAATGCACAAAATGCATCGGATGGCAGGCATCGTTCATTTGTTGTCTGTTTGGCCTTTCTTCAGAGGGGAGGATTTTGCCTACAAAGGCAACTGGCTATATAGACCAAGATTCTATCTCCGTTTACATCCAGGCTTCATTACTTGGGGTGTGCACACAGATGTAAGCGTTTGGATTTTAAGAGATGGAGCATTTAGCTATCAAAGTGATTGGCCCATTCCACTCAGACTCCATGGAACCAGGGCGATGACTCCTTGGAGAGAAATCCCATCTCTTCTTCCTTCCAAGGCAGTTGAGAGGGACACGATGGTGCCATCCTTTCCTCTGAGTTTCAAATATAAACTCACTTATCCACCCTTGCATGGTGATTACTGATCACCGGGGGATGCGTGGTCTTAGAGACACTCTCTGTCTGGGTGATTGGCAGGTTCAGCTTCCAGAGGGTGGGCAGCTCCTGTGGGTCTCTGCAGTGCTCTGGGAGGAAGGAAAAGCAGAACCTTTCTGTTTCTGGGAGTTGGTTTTGTTCCTGGCGCATCTCCATCCCCACAGAGTTACAGGCCAGGGGTCAGGCAGCAGGAGGCCCTAGATGTGGGGTTCCTTACACCTAGACATGGTCTCTAAAAGCAGGCTGACTCCAGGGTGAGGAGATGTCAGGGGAGGGCAGTGAAGAGGGAGGCTGGTGCCTGCAGGACTTCTGGGATGTTCTGGCACTTTTTCCCAAGCTTTCTGGAAAATACTTTATCATGCTCCACAAAAGCACCCTTGGTTATTGATTTCTGCTCTCTCTTGAGTGAGAAAGCGCCTCTGGCCCTACCCATTAAACTGCGGTTAGCCTTTGTTCACGCACAAAGAGTCCCAGGTGTCTCTTTGCTCCTAAACCTTTCTTCCTCACTCCACAAGCCTGGAGGACTCCTTCCACGGCCGTGCTCCAGGTGTGGGGTGTTGGTTAGAAGCTCTGACTGGGGTGTGGTGACCGAGGAAGAACTCACTAGGGCAAGGCGGGAGTGAACCCCTCTGTGACCAGGACATCCATGCATGGCTCCTCTGATTAGATGAAACTCTTCTATTTCAACGTTGTTCCAGGCCTATCGATTACCGAGATATGTTTTAAAAAGCATCTGGAATCGGACAATTAGTTCTTGCTTAATGTAGAATGTCCAAACAGAGCCACCGAGTCTCTAATGGATCAATTGATTCTTTATTTCCCTTGCATGGTTAGTTGTGCACTGAGGCCAATGGGAGCCATAAAATAGAAAAAGTTGAGAAAATGGAAGCCAAGATTTATTAGCCCACTGCCTAGTAACACATTGCCTGCCCATTTATTTCCTAATAATGGCTTGTTTTTTTTTTTTTTTTTTTTTTTTTAAGGTAGCCACTCAAAGAGAAAGCCCACAGCAGGGACTGTCAATTGGAGAGAGATTATGTATTTACAGTAAGTAGACGGTATTGTGTATCGGGCATCAGAACTCCTAGATTGTAAGGAAGTGCAGGGAGAGTGCTGGACCATAAAAAGAAACGCAGCCATCATCCATTAGGAAAAGGAATGTCACTAACTCCTCTGGGCATCAAGAGGAAACTGCTTCAGGACGAGAGTGTGATCAGATGTAACACAGTCTTTGGAGTGTGTTCCCGGGAGAAAGGTCACTGCAGAGTGCAGACATGGATGTCGAAGGTCGCCATGCACAAACTTGTGGCCTGGCGTCTCTGATCTCACTTAAGCGAGGTAAACATCTAGAAGGTGAGATAGGATGAGAGTAGAGATCCCACAGGCCAAAGCTTTTCAGCTGTGGGCCTTGAGGGAGATGCTTCACCTCTGCATCTGGTTTTCTCCCTGGTGTCGAATAAGGGGCTAATGTAAAGCAAGATTGGTCAGGGCCGGACTCAGATGACCCTGGTCGCTGGCGTGGCCCACCCCATCTCACATATCTGGCCTGTTCTCTAGAAGTCTAAGGATTTTCTCCAGGAAGTGAGAAGTTTGCTTTGCCCTACGAACATGACCTGGTTGCTGGATGATGCCCTGAGGTTTCTCTACCGTTTGGCACTGCAACGCTGAAAACAGCTGGTTGGGTTCTTATGTGGGGCCTCAGTAGGATGGAGCCCCCTCCCACAGCAGTGACAGAGGCACACTGGCTTCTCACTGTGGTCGCTTACACTCCCGTTCATCTGCTCACGCTCACTCGTCTCCGGCTAGTGTGAAGAAGCCCGCTCTGAGTTGTCCAGGGTCACTCATAACGAGTGAAGGCACATTCTGACTTTATCAGCTCTAAGAATAGGAAGAGGAAATCCGTGGCGAAGACTCATGACAGTGATTGACACAGAGCCACCACACGAACACATCACTTCTCCTCTCTGCTCTACCCCATCCCCTCCATTCCCATTGACTTGGTTTTTCGTTGAATGCCAGGGGATCCCTATATCAAGCAATGATGGATTCAAGCAGCAGTGTAAGAAACTCACGCCTGGTGAGAAGAAGAACGATACAGTAAATATTGTCTACAGCACAATGCAACATGCACACACAGGGAGAAAGGAGGCACGGGTTTTAAATCTTAAGGTCCTAGTGCATTGTGGAATATTAGTTTAAGATGTGTTACATTCGCTTATGCTGTGGAATATTTGTTTAATGATGCAAAGATGTGTTGCATTCTTTTATGTTGTATTTAACTCTGTAAAACTGTGTTACTTTGCTGGTCTAAAATACTTGATTGGTCTAGTAAAGAGCTGAATGGTGATAAGTAGGCAGGAGAAAGGATAGGCAGGGCTGGCAGGCAGAGAAACAAATAGAAGGAGAAATCTAGGCTCAAGAGAAAAGAGAAGAGGGGGTAGTGAGAAAAGGAGAAGGAAAGAAGGATCCCAGTGGTCAGCTACCCAGCCACCCAGTCACCCAGCTACTCAGCCACCCAGTCACCCAGTCACTCAGATACCCCATCACCCAGTCACCCAGCCACACAGCCACACAGCCACCCAGTCACCCAGCCATCCAGCCACCCAGTCACCCAGTCATCCAGTCACCCAGCCACACAGCCACCCAGTCACCCCATCACCCAACCACCCAGTCACCCCATCACCCAACCACCCATTCACCCAGCCACCCAGTCACCCAGCCACCCAGCCACCCAGTCACCCAGCCATCCAGTCACCCAGTCATCCAGTCACCCAGTCATCCAGTCACCCAGCCACCCAGTCACCCAGTCACCCAGCCACCCAGTCACATGGAGTAAGAAGGAAAGAAAAACATAGACTAAAGAAAGGTAAAAAACCCAGAGTTTTTTATCCCTTAGTTAAAGAGAAACGGGATAATTTAAGTTAGAAAAAGTGGCTAGAAACAAGGCAGGCCAAGGCTGAGTATTCATAAGTAAGAAGTCTCCATGTATTTATTTGGGAGCTGGGTGGTGGGCCCCCAAAGAGAAAAAAACCCCAACCACACTAGAGTGCAGGTGACACAGACCACTGTGTGAGCTGGTCATGTGCTGGGCAAAACCAAAGGCTGCATTTGTGTCGCACATCTCCACGGACTCAACTTCAACTCCCTGCCATTACCCCTTTTTTTTTTTTTTTTTTTTTGGTTTTTCAAGACAGGGTTTCTCTATAGCTTTGGAACCTGTCCTGTCTTGTAGACCAGGCTGGCCTCGAACTCACAGAGATCCACCTTTCTCTGCCTCCCAAGTGCTGGGATTAAAGGCATGTGCCACCACTGCCCCGCAAATCAGAGGTTGCCAGAAATAGGATTCGAACCCACGCCTCCAGGGGAGACTGTGACCTGAACGCAGCGCCTTAGACCACTCGGCCATCCTGATGGCGGGTCATTACCCTTTTTGTTTTGCACTTATTTATGTGTGTGTGTGTGTGTGTGTGTGTGTGTGTGCGCGCGCGCGCGCGCACGTAAGTATGGCATGCATGTGAAGGTCAGAGGACAACTTGTGGGACTCAGTTTTCTATCTTCTACCATGTTCTATCTTGGCGGGGAGGGGGTGTATGAGCAAAGCAGTCACCAAGTCAGGAGAGGGGAAGGTGGAAGGAGATAAGGGAGAGACAGAAACCCTGGACGGCGTAAGAACAGCGTGATGACACAGGTCATCAGGCGTGGCAGCAAGCACCTTTACCCGCTCAGCCATCTTGTCAACCCACTTACTCCTATGGCTTGCTCTTGTTTTCTGGCCTCTGTACCTATCTCTCTTTGACATTGTCCATCTCCCCATGATCCATCCAAATCTCATCAGTAACCTTTCTCTGAAGATGTCTGTAATCAACAATGTGACCAGAATGCATCTTACGTTTTATTTTCAGTGCTACAATAAGTAGCACTTATTGTTAATTTTCATTTTTCCTTTCTGGTTGGTGATAAATCCCCAATGTTGTGTTAAACAGGGAGGCTGAGAGGACACCTTCAGAATGTTGTTGGATGTAATTTTTCCACAGATGTCAGTGAATAGTTCGAGGACACTCATTTATTCTTAGTTTATTAAAGGTTGATTTTTCTTTCTCTTTTAAGGAAGTCTCTGTGTTAAGTCTTTGCCAAATGAATTTTCATATGGTTTTTCTTTTTTGGTTTGTCTATGCAATGGATTTCACTGATTGCTGATTGAATTACAAACTAACTTCACACTCCGGGATATATATGCTATCTGTTCATAAAATATTATTATTCTCCTATATTGCTCACTTGGATTTTCTAAATTTTGCATTTAGAGTTCCAACTGTGGGACTCTTCCTAGGCGACAATCCATGGAGGCCTAGAGCTCACTTTATCGTTTGACTCCTTCGGAGTTGAATGTGTTTTGCCATCTAATGTCTGATATTAGATATTAGAAATATTAGAAAGAACATTGTTCTTTCATATATTTTGTCCATTTAAACAATCAATTCGGGAAGGCAAGCCAATCCAATCCTGTTTCTCCATCTTGGCAAGATTTGCAAGCAGAAAGAAATAATTTTAAGGGTGAAAAAATGATAAATTGAGTTCCATTAAATGGAAAATCAGTCCTCAACAAATGGTGCCATTAAGAACACTAATAGTTTGCTCAGAGAATATACTGTTCTCTGATACAGAAACAGCTTCCAGAGGCCTTGTCGACTGTCATTTGAATGTCAAATGCTCCATCACCCTCCCCCCTGCAACCGCCTCACAGTTGCAGCCTTTGTCCTCAGCTGGTAGAGGAGAGAGACTCTGGAGACTTACAGAATTTGGGTCTACCAGAAGGACATGGGTGCCTGAGGTCCTTCCAGAATTTGGGCCTACCAGAAGGACCTGGGTTCCTGAGGTCCTCTCTTGAGGGACTTATGTTGTTCAGGGTCTCTGTCTCTCCCTCATATCCTTCCCCTCTCTTGGTGACTGCCATGATGTGAATGGCTCTGCTCTTCCACGCCATCCCCACCAAGATGGACTGAACCCTTGAGAGCCATGAGTTGTAGCATACCCACCTTCCTTTGGGAGTGAATGTCAGGAATTTTGTCTAAGCAACAAAGTCTGAAACTTGGGTTAGAGGAACACATGGTAGTTGTGACAACCAAGCCATGTGGTCATAAACCTTGAGACTGGTGTGTATGGGGAACCTGGAAGAGCTTGGGAATGCATAGCTTAGTAGAAAATTCTTATGGAAGCACAGAAGACCAGAATGCTGATAGAGTGTCCTTAGGATGCTTCAAGATAGAACTAGGAGCCCATAGGAAGTGGATAGAGACCTTTGTGTCACATTCTGTCAAAGAATGAGTCTACATTTTGTCCTTGTCCTGAAGCTTTGAGGGAGACAGAACTTAAAAATGGTGGACAGTTTGCCTGACAGAGAAGGTTTTAGGGCAGTCTAGTAGCAAGATTGTGGCATGGCTGCTATTGGTTGCTTTCAGACAAATTTATAATGAGAATCATGAACCAAGAACAGAGTAAAAGTGTTTAAAATACCAGTTTGCTCAGGAAAGAGAAGCCCGTGTAAGAGAGACCACATGGGGTGCAATGGGATGTGCAGAACTGAGGTCAAGTAAAGTGTGGCTTCTGCAGAGGTTAGGGCCATTAAAAATAGGTTCAAAGATAGGGATATGATTCAGGGTTAGGGAACTGGTGCAACAGTCCCTGGGCCCTGGGTTTGAGCCCCAGCATCATACCAAGTACTTTGCATCACTATACCGACAAAGATGCATTGAGACCATCTCAGAGATGGGCCAGACTCCAGTGAGCACAGACTCATGGCTGCAAAGTTTTAGAGCATTTGAAATTTTATGATTTGAGAAGAGATTTCTGGGTTGTCTTGCTCACACAAAGCTCTCTAGCGAATTTTTCCCGAGTTCAGACATCTAAGAACCCAGGCATAGTATAAAGGGACCTGCTACTGCTACTGAGCTGAAAATTCTCTCTCTCTCTCTCTCTCTCTCTCTCTCTCTCTCTCTCTCTCTCTCTCTCTCTCTCATACACACACACACTTGCACGCACACATGCACATGTGCACACACATGCTAAGCTCATTGTAGAGAAGCATTTCCTTCAGCTGGGAGTCACACACACCCTTGGTGCTCGTAATTTGTGGCCCCCTTTGGCGTTGCACGAAAATTTAGCCTCAGTTTTCCTGTGAGGGAAGCTATCTGAGTTTGAGGAGAGAGGAGAAGCAGGAAGCTCACACCCTCCCCAGGACACTGAGGGAAGCTGCAGACCACACATGCCACACATGCCACACATGCCATAGGCACTGCTCTGCTTGTCTTGCAACATAGGTATGATTTCCTGGGTGTCATGTACAGCTAACATGTGGTCTTTGCAGCCTTTCCCTGATCATTTGCATCATGTTCCTTTGTAGGAATGATTTAATATATGGAAATACTTCCCTCTTTGACATTCTGTAGGGTCATTGAGTTCAGTTATGGTAAAAAAAATAGTTCTGGCTGTGCAGTTAAAAACATTAAATTTCAATTAACAGATTTGAGATATTTAAGATATTTTTTACTATGCGGCTACTTATAAAATGACATTTAAATTTTTTTCTGTAGGTAATTATAAAAATTCCATTTTGAAAAGCCGGAAGATAATAGATATCAGATCACAGTTATTATAAATGAGAAATGGTTCTATTTTCTGCCTATCTGGTCATAATTGATTATATTTAGGTTGACATAATCACTTTTGCAGCCCAAACTTACATTTTTACCATGGATTCCATCATGTTGTGACCATTTTAATGTGACCTAGTGTGCCTTCTGGTGTCCATGGTGGGCCATAGGAGTCTTTTGGTGGGCTATAAAACAATTCAAAGTCTGTTTCCTGTGCCTGTCTTTCTTGAGACAGTGAGTGTGGAATTTCATTGGTACATTCTTTTCTATGGAAATTGGAAATGAGCGGTAAATAAGCCACTGAAGTCTTTGGACATGACTAACAGCTAAAATAGCCCACAAGCCACTAGCTATGGGTGGCGTTTCTCAAAATGGGAGAGACAAATGTTCTATCTTTATTTGCACATAAATGATGCCCTTAAGATTTGTTTATCTCAGCCTTTGGAACAAGGGTTCCACTTGTCTGACTCCCTTTTCCTCCTACTTTGAATCAAAACCACATTTGTTACTTGTTCGTGATCGAGTTAACGTCTGTGGAATACTGCAGCCCTAGTGAGAACCTGCTCTGGAACTGGGGACTGTCACCTGGCAGTGTGTCTGAGACCTTCACCTCATGCCCTGCATGCCCTGCTCTGTGTAAAAGGGGCCAGAACCCTGTAAACCGTGGTGCCCAAGATCCCTTTCCAGCTGGCTATTGGCTGGGTTGACCAATAAGGCTCACTTGCCAAGCATGATGGGAAGGCGAGAGGAAGAAGCTCCGCCTATGCCTCTCAGTACTGTGGCTCTCTGTCTGGGCAGCGGTCTCTCCTTCATAGCGCACCCTGGAGGTACCTAGGATGCTTATTCCATGACCCCACAGCCTTCCCCAGAGGCTGCTCTGATCAACCAAGTTCTCAGTCTGACTTTGTAGCTGCTTCCTGCTGTAGGCAGTTTCTGGTTGTAGGCACCCTGCTTGGCTGTGCAGTGATGTTGACACTTTCATTTCTATCTCTGTATCAAATCTTTCCACTGGACGGTTCCAGGCTGGTTCCCTTTGTCCTTTTTATTGGTAGATTTGTTTTCCTGTCTTATTGCTGACCGATTCAACCGATGAAAAAATCCACCTTATGTTAAAAGTAAGAATGTAAGAATTTCCACCCAGCTAAAGCAAAAGGTAGCCAGGGAATAAATGGAATATCATCAGAGGAAGGACAAGGTCATTTCCTGTGTGTGCATGTGTGTGTATAACTATGCACGTGTGTGTGAGTGCATATATATGTGTGAGTGTGTGTCTTAGTTGCTTTTCTATTGCTGTGATGAGACACCATGACCAAGGCAACTTAACGTAAATTTTATTTGGAGCTCACAGGCAGCACGGTGCTGGAGAAGTACCTGAGAGCTCATGTCTTGAGACACATCGTGAGTCTCATGGTTGATGACATCACAGCAGTGGGAGTGTGGGGGGATGGGAAGCCAGGGGGACTGGGGCTCCACTAGAGCTAAAGTAATCCCTTCTGAGGTCCCCTCTGGTGACCCAAAGACCTTCCACTAGACCACACCCCCTTTCAGCATTGCCTAGAACCAAGACTACCCACACAACGGTCCTTGTGGGACAAACCACAGCCACCAAAATCATAGCACCTTCTCAATCCATAGTATCATAGTTCAGTTTTCTACCCATCAGGGAGCTTCGCCCATGTTACGTGTAGCCCTGCCATATGGGTACGGCATCCAGGGGCAATTCCAGCATCACTCACCTTTAAGTGTGAATGAATCATAAAGGTGAATATAGATGTATATTCACCTTTAAAGGTGACATTATAAGTTTGGTATTTTAAGACTATGCTGCGAAGGAGTCTTTTCTTACTAAGTACTTCAGAACTCATCTTTCAAGAGAATGGGCATTTGACTTATTATTTTTCTCAAATTTGTATCATCCAAAATACACATTCCAGGGGAGGGAGAGGTAAGGAGGAAGAGAGGGAGGGGGAGGAGAAGAGAGAGGGGAGATGCAAAGAGAACAGGGCACTGTTTTAGATGGAATATAGATTCTACTCAAAATTCTCTATGAAAATCCTATAGTCCAGGACGAACTGCCAGCATCCTTAATTGTATGCTACCTAATAATTGTAGCATAATTGTTTTTATTTATTCCATAGTAGAAGGTTTTAGTCTATCAAGAATGGGATTGTTTAAAATGCTTTTTAGTGTTACAAATGTTAGAACTTGTCTGACATACGGGTGATATTTGCGTACATCCTTGCCTGACGAGTTCCCTGGGTACCCAGGGTTGCTGTCTCTTTTCTAGGGGACATCAGTGCCCCTGGGTTTCCTTATCCCTGCCCACCATTTGTCAGAAGAACAGCAGCTGAGCTGTCCTCAGTTACCCTGATCACGCGGGTCACATGGTCCTGCGGAGCCCTATCCTGGGTTGTGTTTTCACCTCATTAAACTTAACATACAAACAAATTGCCTTTTAAAGCAAGTCAGGGGGTGGAGGAAAACTCCGGCTGTTTAAATTCCCAGTGTCTACGGTCAACAGGAAGTTTCCCCAAACAGCACAATTCTGCCTTTTTCACAAGAGAAGCCAGAGGGGCCCAAACCCTGTTCTGGCTGTTGCATTTTGCCCACAACTCCATAGTCTGATGTTTTTCGCCCTATGAAATGAAACAAAGTTCAGCTGCTCCAGCCTTTATGGTGTGGCTTTGTGTGACAGTCACACATGGACAATGGGACTCTGGCTCTCAAACACCCCCTTCACCACCCAGCCCTTCTGGAGAAGGATGCAATTCAGGTAAGGGCTTGACCCAAACTTCTGCTGGAAGAGAAGAGGAAGGAGCTAACTGTGTTGAGGAGAATGTCACTGGAGCAGAGCCTGTGGGCATGAGGGAAGCCTACTGCTTCCCACCCACATCATCTCCAAGGCTGTCCAGCTTTCCCACGTTCTCCAGACGCCGAGAAGATGGGAGACTCTGGTCAGAGAGTGATTGGTAGCCAGACGACATAGCAGCTCCCAGAGCGGTGCAGAAACTTGAAAAACATGGAAACAAAATGTGCGTATATTTCCACAAGCATTTGGTGTCCGGTCCATGGAATGAGAAGAAGCATCCCCTAAAGATGAGTAAATGTGGGCATTCTCAGAAGACCCACTTATTTCTACTTGGCTGTCATACCCGAACCTCCTTTTAGATGGTTTTAAGTAACTAGAGATTCTCAGAGACCCAAAAGATACTTCCAGAATGGCTGTGAGCTTGGCGCGTGCATGTGTGCACACAGACACACACATAAAATAAACCATGCATTATAGGGTGTTATACACTATTCTTGATAGATGTGCAGGATGCTGCCAGGCTCACTATGACATTCCTCACATTTTGAATAGAATTAAAGTCTTCTAGTTCCTAATGCCTTCACTCTTAGTAGAATACTGGACAGATCAAGGTGAATGCCTTTCAAAACCTTCACTAATGAGCTCTTGTGGAACCCAGGACTGACTTCATCTATACATTTTGAAACACCATGGGCTTTCAAGAATGCCAGAAGAGGGTTTTGTTTCCCAAGTGTTTCCAATTATTCTTGCTCTAAAAATCCCAACGTTCTCTAGTTCCTATACACTTTCACCGTTGATGAAGATGTACATCCCTTTAGCAACTGGTGAAGGGGGAGGAGGAGGTGGGCAGGGAATTGCTGGTATACCCATCCGCTACTGATCAGATTTCACTGTCCTCTGGGCGTGAGAAACTTGATTGCTTTCCCAGCTGGCACTGCTCCTGCGTGTTTGGCATTGAGGACTGCGGGGTTCCACCCCAGGCCTTCAGCCGTCGTCACCCTAGCGAGTCCACTGTTAGCTCATAGCCACGCTGCCTCTCTCCCATGACCCGAGGCTCCGTCTCTTGCACTTGACCAACTGTCAATATCCTAGGTACCTCCCTTCACGTTCTCATCCCCGGACATTGCCAGGGCTTTCCCTGGGGACCCTCACCCCATCCCAACCCTGAAGCTCTTGCCCTCTCCTGATCCCTCTCATCGGTGTTCGCTGGTATATGAGACGGAATTGGTGGGGCTGAAAAATCTAATTTTCCTCATCGTAAAACACGATAGCTCTCCCAGCAGCTGTGACCAACACAGAGGGCTTCTCACAGGAGGTGCCTGACTGGCTCTTGTCCCTTCTCCCAGCTCTGAGCCGGAGGTTGGCTCTGGTCTGGGTTTGCCCTTGGCTTGTCCTGTTTATAGAATCTGGAAATTACACAGATTTTCTACCATGTAATCCAATAAAACTTCTTGTCTGGACTTGTATCTTAATTTTAAGGTAAAATCTCCCCCCCCCTTTCCACATATGTGCGTATCCTTGTGTTCTCTGCCATCTGTCACACACTGGTGCCACCTTCCCACCCCTCAGGTGTGTGAGAAGGCACCTCCTGTTCCCATCTTTCCCCATCTTTTGTTTTTTTTCTTAACACTTAGAGTAATCATTTTGACTTATATATTCTGTTTTTTAAAAATTATCTTTTCACCTACACCAAATGTGTAGCCAGGTGAACCCAGGAGATGGGCATTCCTGTTCAGCTGACGCCTTCACACACAGTCCAGGACTTATGCCTGCTGTCACTGATGTGTGACAGGATCTTGGACAAGCTGTGTGACTTTGGGACTCCCACATCCTCACTTATAAAACAGTTTTCTATGTCCATTGTAGAAAGATTAGACACAAAAATATGAGCTGATAAACTTGACCATGAGTCCAAATGAGGCTTTTAAAATTGTCCCAGAGTGGACTGGGTAGAGGGTGTGGTGCAAGGGTAGACACAGGAGGCACCTTGAGGAATCTGCTTCTAAACGCTAACGTCTGGTTGAGGCAACAATCCCCTTGTCGGGGAACCTCACTGGTTGCTGGACCATACTCAGCTAACAAGCAAGGCAAAATGCAAGGCCCAGGGCTGATGGCCATCTGTGGTATAGTGAACGCATGGCCGGTTTTCTGTTCATTCTGCTCCCGGGTTCCTCGGGAAGCCTGTGCTGGCTTGTTGCTGTTTGGTAATATGCCCTTTCTCTGACCATCCCTCTCATTCCCTGCTCTCTTCTAGCCTTTCCTGGGTTTTCCTGATCTAGTCAAATCCAAACCCTGAGAAGGCTGGTAAGCCAAGGTTCTTTATGTTCTTCAAGATGGGCATTTCTGGAAAGAAGGAAGCCGAAGCAAGAGGGTTGCTGTGATTTCGAGGTCAACCTGGCCTACATTTCAAAGGCCAGACAAGGATACAGGATGCACAGCAAGGCACACAAAAGCCAACCAACCAAAAAAACAAATAAGAAAACCCACAAAAGCTATCATGGCCATCCTATTGTGAAGCAAGGAACATTTTGCTGCCGCTTTTCAAAGAACACTTATAAGCTTTCTTTCATCCTTCCTTTTCTTTCTCTACTTCCTCCCCTTTTACTACTTTCTGCGCATTGGGTGTGGGCGCATCTGGGGCATGGCTGTGTGTGGAGGCCACAAGACAGCTTACAGGAGTCTGCTCTCTCCTTCTGCCATGTGGGTCCTGGGCATTGAACTCAGATCGCTGAGCTTGGTGGTGAGCCCCTTTACCTGATGAGCCATCTTTGCTAGGCGTTTTTCATTCTATTTGCCTTTTTCAATGGAAGGAAGGCTCACCAGCAGCCAGGAGAATTCCTATGAGAATTATGAATAACGTCTGAATAATGTCTCCGGAGACATTTAGGATCTAACCCTTGGACTCCATCAGTGCTCTTCAGGAACACTGCAGCAGGGATTAAATAAGGGTTTGAGGGGAGAGGTTTATAAGGCATTTTCATATGGTCCTTCATGGAATTCCATTGTTCTATATGACAGGAAAGCTGAGGAGGGAACTGAGCAGTCAGCGAGGCAGAGGAGGTATGACTTGACAGTAAGCCAAGAACTGTGGACAGTACCCAGGCTCTGGAAAGGCAAGGACGGAACCATCGTGGAGAGGGTGCATGTGCATACATGAGAGGCGGTCAGCTAAGCAATGCCATAGATTTAGGACTTCTGGCCTCTACAGGTGTGAGAGAATAACTTTTGTGGCTTTTAGCTGCCAGGTTTGTGGGCATAAACCCCAGCAGTCACCGGAAACTGAAGCAAAAGGACAATAGTCAGCAAGGGACAGCATCGGGAAGGTGGGTGGAGCGAACGAGGTGGCAGCCTTTGCTCAGAAGAGGCTTGGTTTTCCATCAGAGTCATCCATCTCGGGGTTCAAGCTTCTTCTCCCACAGCTGACCAGGGTGTCTGTGGCATCGCACATCGCAGTGTCATGGCTGAGAAAGAAACTACAGGAAATCCTGGTGGGGATCAAAAGAAATCATTGAATCCTCAGAGGCACGAAAGAACTGGTCCAGCTCTTCCAAGCTTCATCCATGTCAGCAACGTGAAGTCATCTGTGACCCGTAAGCTGATTGTTCTTAATCTTCATGTAAGGTGCCATTTATCATACAGGTCTCTGTTCCTTCTGTGATGATGACATTCCCCACAACACATGTGGCTGTGACCAATTTGTTGTGCTTTTTTCTCTTCTGGAAGCCCCCCCCCCCCCACAAGGGCCTTTTGTACCTGTGGTAGTAGCACTGGGGAGGGGAACACCAAAGTGTGAGCACAGGCTACATCTCCTTTTGGAGCAAGCCTGGTCAGAGGCTCACAAAATACTTAAGAATCTAGGAGTAATGAGATAGGAAAACCTACCAGTGCTAATATAAGTTCATTTTCCATAACTTAATTTTTTCAGTAGGAACAATTGGGGATTAGATGCACTAGAGATTCAATTTGAAAGTATCAGATAAAAGTGAAATATTCTGGTTCATAGGGCTGAATAGATGACTTAGTGATTAAGGGCACTGGCTGCTTTTGGTTTCTAGCACCCACATGGTGGCTCACAATTATCCCTAATTTCAGTTCCTGGAGAGTCAATGTTCTCTGCTGCCCTCTGCAGACACCAAGCATGACTGAAGTGCACTTATGTACATGTAGACAAACATTCATGCGCGTAAAACATACTTTAAAAGTCTAAAAGATACTTCTGGTCAAGTTAGAAATAGGAAATGAATAATTGTTTGGGGACAGTTACACAATTTCTTACTAGAACATATAGGAGTGCACCATGTGTCATTCACCTTTCTGAAGGTTCAGGCACAGCTGAGAGAGCCAGACTAAGCGTGACGAGCTGGAGTCATCAGAGAGGAAGGAGCTTCAGCTGAGGAAATGTCTCCGTGATATCCAGCAGTAATTAGTGATCAGTGGGGCAGGGCCCAGCCTGTGGTGGGTGGTGTCATCCCTGGATTGCTGGTCCTGGGTTCTATAAGAAAGCAGGCTGAACAAGTAATGAGAAGCAAGTAGCAAGCAGCACCCTCCATGGCCCCTGCGCTGACTCCTGCCTCCAGGAACCTGTCCCATTTGAGTTCCTGTTAATCCTTTAGTAATGAATAGCAATGGTGAAGTATAAACCAAATAAGTTTTTCCTCCCTAACCTGATTTTTGGTCATGGTGTTTTGTTGCAGCAACAGAAACAGGGTATCTGAGAAATGAGCATGTCGGTCAAAGCCGGCCCTACCACAACAATGGCCAGTCCATCTCCCCACCCATAGCTTGCCCCTTCCAGGGAATAAACCAATCCAGGGTTCACAGTAAGACATGACATTCTGCGCATGTGAATGAGCAACCTGGCATCAATTTTACTCTCAGTGGGAAGCAAGGATAAGGCATGGCTTCTACTTTATTAAGTTACCCCGTGGCCCCTCTGCAGCACAAGTGTTTAAGTTGTTTCCTTCCCATTCCTAGAGGAGCAGAAACACCTTTCTCCAATATTCCTGCGCAGGCACACCGGGCCTTCAGTGAGAGGCTAATACCTCATAAGCCTTATACTGCTTTTAAAATGTGTGTCCTAATCCAGAAGGATGACTTAATGAAGAAACAAGAGATTTTCTTAAAGTTATAGAAAAAAAATCAGTGTGGATCAATATTTTTCTAAAAAAAAATAGTAAATTACAAGCAGTGAAATAGAGGGATGACTCAGTGGTAAAGAACATTGACTGCTCTTACAGAGGACCTGGGTACCAATCTTAGCATCTACATGGCGGCTCATGACCTTTCAGTCCCGGAGGATCTGATGTCCTCTCCTGATGCATGTGGGTACTGCCTGCATGTGGTGCACATCCACATAAAATAAAATGACAAAATAAATCTTCAAAAAAATTACAGGCACATCTGGAATATCTCCTTTTCGGATGTCAATAAGCAACTTCTGTATTCCCTATTCCCAAGCTGCCAATTTCCCATCCTTTTTATTCGTTCCTAGACATCCAGACAAAGGGTGGAGGGGAAAGCAAGGCCACACTTCGTAACTATGCACATTAGCTCTTAGTTTTCATTTGTAGCAAGCGCTCGTGATTCGTGATAATTGTAGAACCATTGTACTTGTTTACAAACAGATTCTACATAGTTGCAGATGGCCTGGAATTTACTGTTTATTCTAGACTGGCTCCAGAATTCAGAAATCCTCCTGCCTCTGCCTTCTGAGTCCTGGGGTTAAAGGTGTGCACTACTGTGCCAGGCTTGTAGATGTATTTATTCTCAGCCGTGGAGGTGATCGCAAAGACTGTACAGACTGGTACAGTCTGGATGTTTTAAGTGCCATCTGCCCTGGCATCTCAATCTAATGATGCTCAGTTTCTCCTTGTACATCTGCAAAGATTGGGGATAGCATGTAGAACAGCTGTCGCAGGACCTGGTGGCTGTCTGAGCATCCGTGGTGGCTGAAGTGTCTTCTGTGTTTTAGGCTAAAATCCTCTTAGAAACTTTTGACTGTGTGTTACACACACACAAACACACACGCACATAAAAGTAGAGGGTGTGTGTGATCTTTGTGAATGCAGGCACCCATAGAGGCCAGAAGAGGGAATCAGATCTCCCAGAACTGGAGTTACAGGCATTCGTGAGCCATCTGAGGTGGGTGCTGGGAACTGAACTCAGGTCCTCTGGGAGAACGGCAGGCACTCTCAACCTCTGAGCACCTCTCTGGCCCCTGGTACTGATAACTTTACCTCTTTGTTCTGCAGATCTGATGAGCTACAGGCAGGAAAGTGAACAACCTGTCCAAGATCTCACAGCTGGACAGGGAAGAGGGACCGCCTGGAGCTCTCTTGGCCCATATCTCCTGCTTTTGGTGGTCCAACATCAGCTCAGGACTCCCCAGGAAAGTCAAACTCTACCAAATATTGGTCATTTAGGTTGGATAGCCCTCTCATGTCCCCATCAAAATCTGTCTTCTTCCAGGAAACCATTCTGACTTCAGAAAATGGTGCTTCAAGCAAGACGTGGCATCCTTCTCTTCCTCTTTTATGACTAGGACTCCCAGTCCCCCTTAAATGCCATGCTCAGAGCTAAAGACCTTTGTGTTTGTTAGCAGAACATGGATCGAATCCATCCTCTCTGCCCCCTGCCTCCATATAGTTTGTCTAGTTTTGTAGTTTTATGTTGAAAGCCTATCATATTGAGTTTTATTGAATTTATTTTCAATTTGACCCCAATTTGTTGACTTGGGGTGGTCGGAAATAAAGGTGAGAGTCAGGACCACAGGAAGAAAGGCAAACAGTTCACGGTAAAGTGGCTGCCGTTGCCTGGCGCTCTCTCTATCGTTGGGCTTTTGTCTCAGCGTAAGAGTGTAAGCTTCTCGTTAGCACCATACTGACATCACACTGAGCTTCGGAAATATCTAGGTATTTGCCCAATTTGACTTAAACTAGCAAAACCGAAGCCTGAGAAGGGACTTGAATTGTGGCTGTCACTCCATCTCAACAGTGAGTCCCCTCTGCTGTCAGTCTAGAAGGTGGGTGCTCAGGAGCAAACAGGGTTCTTAAATCTCTCCCTTGACCAACCCTGCTGCTCAGCACCCTGGGGAACTTTGTAGGTTCTGGTTCCATGGCTGCCCCTGTCCAGAATACCTGCTGAGGATGCTGTTTCCCTTCTCTCGTTTTCTTCCTTTCTTCTTTCCTCCACCTGGGCCTCCGAGGCTGAGCTCTCCCCATGTCTCTGTAAGTATTTGCCCACCCAGCACATGTTTTCCACTCTGGAGGCTTCAGCGCATATTTTGGGTTAGCAGTGGGCTTCCCATCTCTCTGGCATTGTTTAGCTTTCTTCCATCTTTAGAACAATTAGAGAAAACTCTCCTCTGTAACAGGGACGCTTTCACAACATTCCAGTCTTTCCTCTCATGGACCTCGCTCCAAGCAGCATTCCCCTTTGAGAGTTTCCAGCCAAGACAGCCCCATGCCTCTCATTATGCTCTTATTAAATTTCATGCTATTGTACAGGCTTTAAATGGAGACTTCTTCTGCTTCAGCTTTGGCTGACTTTACAAAAGCTGCGAATAATGAGGTCGGTACCCAGATGCCCAAATATGAGAGAGACAGAGAGAGAAAGAGAGGGGGTATAGCAGAATGCAGGCCTCAATAAGAGATGAGGGGAGAGCTCACCTTTCCGAGTTTCCACCCGTCAGATGGGTGTAGACGGAGGATGCTGCTGGGGAATCACTTCGGTGTGCACCTCTCGCCTCCACAGGACAGGAGCGTGTATCCACCTGACTTCAAATCAATGGGAGAAACTGTAAGTGGAAACTTAGGAATTGCCCTGTGTCCCATGGTGTTTGGAGCCTAAGGACTGGGGTTAGGTTGTTGCCGGGACACATGTAAAGGCAGGGGTGGTGAAGCTAGCTCAGAGCCAGCTGCTCTGACTGGTGTGTCCTTGCCGGACATAGGGAGGCTGGGAGAGGAAAATTTTCTGATTTATTTTAAAAACTATCTTGTCCAAGCTCTGTCCTAGAGGCTGGGCAGAGGGATAAATGCCCAAATCTTGCAGGAGTGGGGAAGGGGTCTTGGGTGATCAGTTATGGGGAAGGCATTTTCCCATTGGGTAGACATTTCCAGTTGAGGATTTCTGAGAAACCCATGCAGGGATCCCACAGAGAAGCATTAGCTGTGGACACCAGCCATGCTCAGAGTCCACAGATGACAGATGGGTACCGGCTAAAACAGGCTCCATAGTCCCCAGTGCTCTTCTCAAATCATCTGCTTCCAGATATGACTCGGTTTGGACCATTAGCCTGGGAGTGGTGGTTGTGTTCTGTTCTGTTAGAGAATGGTCTCAGGTATCCCAGTCTGGTCTCAGATCTGTTATGTGGTCAAGGATTACCTTAGATTGCTGATCCTCCTGCCTCTGCTTCTAAACTGCTAGGACTTCAGGTGTGTGCTGCCACATTTGGTTTTATGTGCTGCTGGCACTTGAACCCAGGACTTTGCATGCTAGTCAAACACTGACAGCTGAGCTACACCCCAGCCCTCTTGTGAGTTTCTTAGAGTGTGGTGGACATTTTTATGATGCAATGAAGGAGCTATTTGATGATTTTCTAGGTGCAACTTGAAACATTCTAGAACAAGCCCAAGAATTTTCTAAACATTTTTATTATATTTATTTTTGGCGTGTGTGTGTTATGTGTGGTGTGTGTGTGTGTGTGTGGTATGTGATGTGTGTGTGTGTTTAGAAGACAACTTGTAGGAGTTCGTTATCTTCATCCACTACATGGAACCTGGGGGTGAAGTCACCAGGTTTGGTGAGAGGTGCCCTCAACCATCTGAGCCATCCTTCTGGCCCAGGCCCAAGATTTTATACCCACGAAAGGATATGTCATCAGTGGTGTTTGTTTAGAGTAGACTGTGGGAAAAGTTTGAATCATTTTAATTTTCTTTTTCTTTCTTTCTTTCTTTTTCTTGGATTCTCAATGGCAGCTATCTGGCTAGCAATGAGTAATATAGAATAACCATGCCAGCTGAGAATTTCCCCTCTGTCCATATCTCTTTTCCATTCAGTCTCTTCATTCTTCAATCTAAAAGCCCTTTTCAGAACCCGTCAGGGGTTACTCCAGGCCAAGCACTGCTGGTTTGGTTGTAAGGTGAGGAACATGCTAAGGACATTCCACGTCACTGGCTGACCCCACGTTTGTATAACATGCTAAGTCGGGCCTGCTAGTTAGGGTGCTGGCGGAATTCTGAAACCCAGAAACTGCCTACTGTGATCTTGTGCGGCCCGCATCTGAGCCCAGGTCAGACCCTGGACTAGACCGATTACAAGCCAGGCTGTATCTCTAATAAACGTTGTATTGTGAGGCAGGAGGAATAAGGTGTTGCAGCATAGAACTGGGACTGTTCTTTGAAGTGTTAATTTTCAGTCTATTTTAGAATGTGTTGTCACATCTATTTCTTAGGACACGGAGTCTACAGCCAAAGATCAGACAGGTCACTTGATTCTGTGGACAAACTGCCCTGGGCAGGCCCTCAAATCGCCAGCAGGAGGCCAACATTTAAAAGCAGGCCTTTCTCTCCCAGCCTTGGGGTCCTGTTCTCTCTGCATCATGTCAGCCTTAGTTATTATTATTATTATTTTTAATATTTGACACCAATGGAAGTCTTCTGTGGGGGAGAAAATGTCCTCTTTCAGAAAACATATTAGTGAATCTTGGAAGGATACTGTTAATTTTCAGATGTCATTCTTGCATAAACACATGAGGAAACGCACTTAGGAGAGCTCGCGAGTATCTCTGGGGTTTAGTAAGCCTGTTTGTCGGAAACGCTCCCCCTGCGCTCTAGTTCACTGTTTCCTTCCGAAGGAGACACCAAGTTAAAGACTGGGCAGCAAGTAGTCTCCACCTCAGTCAACATGGGAGGAAGCACGAGGAAGACTCCGGAAAGCGAGGGTGACCGACAAGTGAGCACGCCTACCCAGGGCACCTAAGGACCTGGAGCCAGCTCTGTTCTGCTGACTCATCAGAGCTAAGGAATGGAGACAGCGAACTGCACCACTGGTTAGCGCAGGAGGAAGGGTTGCATGGGCCCATCACTCACTGACTGCCTGCAGGGCACCAACCTGCCCACTGGGTGGATTCTCTGAGGACCGGAGAGCCTGGAGCCCAGTGCAGGCATTGGCTTTGCATTTATGATGGCCAGGGAGCATGGGTGTGTTTGACACCTGAGCTATGGAAACAGTTGATGAAACAGGAAGTGATGCTCCCTGGACATCCAGAGTCACAGTGTGTGTGCCCTTTCTGAGGAGAGTGGAAAGGGCACAGGGTGCTTTGCTGACCCACCACATTGAATGTCGGGGACCACTGAGTGGGCAGATAAGATGGAGGACAAGTGAAGACTCCGAGACTTGTCCAGTGACACATCACACGGCCCCTAACAAGGGATGCAGTGTCCTTGGTCCTGATGACAGTTCAGTACAGGCTACAAGCCAGGAGGAAGTCTCTCTCTCTCTCTCTCTGTCTCTCTCTGAGTGTGTGTGTGTGTGTGTGCGTGTGTGTGCACACACACGCATACACGCACATGGGAAGGGGGGACCTGTCCAAAACTACATTCCAAAGAACTAGAAATGTCCCATTGAGAAGAGTTTAATGAAGACACTTTATAATCTTTATTTTTATGTTACGTGTATGAGATTTTCCTGCATGTATATCTGGGAAACGTGTGTGTCTGGTGTTCATGGAGGACAGAGAGAGCATTGGCTCTCCTGGGGTCTCCTGGGGCATGAGTTGTAAGACATCATACACATGCTTGTAGTGGAACCTGGATCCTTTGCAAAAGCAGCTAGTGCTCTAACTGCTTAGCCCCTTTCCAGCCCACGAACTCTAAAAACCCATGTGAAAGCGGTGCCTGTGGAGAGTTTCTTCTTCCCACAGTGCAGCTCTGAATCCCGGATCCCTCACAAGCTGGCAATGCACACAGCACTTGCTCTTCATTGCCAAGAGAGCTTCTAGATTCTCTCTTCTGTCCCTGAACAACAAAGGCAGCACAGAGTCCAATTTGGTCCCTTGCAACAATTGTGTTCCATTGCTTGGCATTTATTTCTGAGTTCTATGGATACACTGGCATACAGTATGTCGTGTGTGGCTTTCTCCTTCCACTACTTCTCCTGTTCCCCAGCTGTTCAAAACATGTTGCAGCTTGCCCCCCCATGATAAAGATTACCTTAATTATGTGTTTGTGGAACATTCAGTCAGATACATAATATGCTGGGACAATTCTGTATTCTGTCAATTATGTTTTAAATAAACACTAATTGGCCAGTAGCCAGATAGGAAGTAGAGGCGGGGCAATGAGAACAGGAGTATTCTGGGAAGAAGGAAGTTCTTCCTGCAGTCCTGTCCAGACACCAAAGAAGCAGGATGTGACCTGCCCCATCGAAAAAGGTACTGAGCCATGTGGCTAACATAGATAAGAATAATGGGTTAATATAAGTTATAAGAGCTAATACGAAGCCTGAGCTAATGGGCCAATAAGTTTACAACTTATGGAGACCTCTGTGTGATTTTCTTTGGGACCTAATGACTGTGGGAACCGGGCAGGACAGAAACCCCAACAAGCACCTCCCCCTTCTGTCCCCTCTGTTTCCCTCCTCTCTTTCCCCCCCTCCTCAGCTCAAGCTTTGCCGCTCTAAAGAGCTCCCAAACCTCATGATCACAGTCCTCTCCTGCACTAGAAGACCACATTGGGGCCAGAGAGGAAGTATTTTCCCTTCGGTTAATGTTCAGTAACCATTTATCGAGCGTCGATTTCATGCCAAACCCTAGTCTAGGTCTAGGGTCCACTTTGATTTATCAGATCGCGTTTGCCCTGCTCCAAGGCACTGGTGTCCCATGGAGGACACAGGACGATGTGCTCAGAGCAACAGCACATCCCATTAGCCTTAGCTCTCCTGAGGCATTCTTTCCAGAGCTGTAAACTCATATGAAAGTGTGAATGTCATTGTCTCCTCTTAGCTGTTTCCCCTGACTCCAGCTTCATCATTAGCAACCACCTGAAAATAGTAATGCTTGCCTTGCCTGAAGAGGTTGTTTACTGTAAGTTTTATTACAGTGTATTCTTGTCGTTTGACCTAATTTATTATTAATATCAGTCTGTCAGTGTGCCTAACCTGTGTCTCACACACTCACCAGGCTGGCCTCAAATGGAGATCCCTGCTTCTGCCTTCTGAGTCTGGATATTAGAAGTGTGCACCACCATATCTAGATACTAACCAGGGTTTATGCCACACTCATGAACTGGTGTTTGCAGATTTGGAGAAGATGTGAGATTGCACCAGTGCTCCACTCATGCCAGGCAAGGCTCTGCCACTAAGCTGTATCTTAACCCTATAGTAACTTAATATCCCAGACTCATGTGCTTTTGGAAGCACCAAAAAAAGCTCATAAAACTCTCCTACAGTTATGGGCACTGGGTTGGGAGACATGAAATTCAGGACCCAAAGGAGCTGAGCTGAGAAATCTAACCGACACTAGACTTCAGGAAAGCTTTTCCTACGGTTCTACTCATTGAGCCACGTGAGACAGGAAAGTGCCTTACATGTTACAGCTCTCACTAAGTCAGGAAATGGGTAAGGAGAAAGGCAGGCACCTGATCTGGATGTATATGTGCAAATATGTCTGCTCTCTCATGGATGTGCACGTGCAAATATGTCTGCTCTTTCATGAGTGTTCATGAGCAAATATGTCTGCTCTTTTATGGGTGTGCATGAGCAAATATGTCTGCTCTTTCATGGGTGTGTATGTGCAAATATGTCTGCTCTCTCGTCTGTCCTTTCCTCCATCAGTTAAATTATTTAGTCCAGGTTTGGTAAAGCACATGTAGATACAAATTCATGTGGTTTATACCAATCATATTGCCAATTGATATGAAGCCACCCATTGATCATGTTGCCTGTGGTGAATATTGATACATTTGTTAATGATGAAAGAGTAAAGGACTGCTCTGGGAATGGGTATCCTCTGAGCTTGTTGCTATTTAGTCACACAATACAAAACACTCTTGGTATTTGTTTACTTTTCTGAAGACCCAGAAGTTTTTTAAAAATATTATTATTTTGTTTTTAAGTGCATGGATGTTTCCCTGCATGTTTCTGCACCATGTACATGCAGTGCTCCCAGAAGAGGGTGTTGGATCTCCTGGAACTGGAGTTACAGGTGGTTGTGAGCTGTCATGGGGGTATGGGAATCAAAGCTGGATCCTCTGAAAGAGCAGCCCGTGCTCTTAACCACTGAGCTCTCTCTAACTACTTAAGTTTGATTTTTATTTTTTTAACATGAAAATGATTGAATCATGTGTGAGAATGCTAAAAAGCTAAATGTTACTGAGGAAATGGCATATGGACTCTTACACTGAAATAAGATTTATTGTGGATAATGAATGGGAGTAAAAAATAATGAGGAAATGATTTGAAGCATTACAGAGAGTGAGGTGAGGTGGGTGATCTAGAGCATGGAATCCGGTGAGTGCTACACAGGGAATCTGCTAAAGTGAGAGCCTGGCAATGGGGCCTCGGGAGCTGCCTCTCAGTATATTTTTAATCCCTCAGTGCTGTCAAATGGATAGCCTTCTCTGGACCCAGCAACTGAGAAAGGCACCAAAGAATAAAACCGTGCTTGCGTGGAGGAAAACAACTTACCTACAAAGCACATCAGTAGCACAGTCCAGCAACGGCTTTAACAGTATAGGGGGCCAAGCTGAAGTCATCACTTGGAAAAGGTCCAGGCTATTTTCAAATAATTGGCCAGATAAACAGATGCATCAATGTTTCATTAATAGCCATTACACTCTGCTTAGTGCATATTTTATCCAGCATACGGCTGAGTTGTTGTTAATTCCCATACGGAAAAACTAAGTTCCAGCAGGTCTTTGGCAGAGCCAGTACCTACTAGGATTCTGACGCAGGCAGCAGTCAGCTTGGACTTGGAGCAGAAGATGGCAGTTGGACCCGACATGCAGGTCACACGTTATGTGTCTTCCCGGCATCGTTCATTTCTCTTCTGGCTTTAGAGAAAGTTTGAGCTGTGGTAGTATATTCAGATGGGATGTTGATGAACTTGTGGATATGCAGAGTGATGGAGGAAACAACCAAGATCATGGGGAGTCTAGGGGTTAGTCAAAGAAGAGAAGATCAAAGACGGTGGATGTGTCACTTCAGGAGAATAGTGGTGTGTCTCTAACATGCCAGGATTGCACATCATGTAGGGGTATGCAGGTGCATGGAGCATGGCTCTCCTCCTGATGCTACATTGCAGCAGATGAGGGAAACATTGTGTGTTAGTGTTTATAATGAAGGTTAAGAGCAGAGAACCATGAGAGAGGCCCCGAGGGAGCCTTGGGAAGGGCATGAGGAAGGAAGG
Source organism: Ondatra zibethicus (assembly GCA_004026605.1). Classification (NCBI taxonomy): domain Eukaryota; kingdom Metazoa; phylum Chordata; class Mammalia; order Rodentia; family Cricetidae; genus Ondatra; species Ondatra zibethicus. Next base: position 100,749 of record PVIU01003412.1, on the reverse strand, counting down.
CTACGGGATGAGCAGAATGGCCCCTTTGATGGGGAAAGAGGCATTGCAGGCAAGGGATGGATTAAGATGCACACAGCATGGCAAGCCTGGGAGCTCAAAGCAGCTCATGTTGTGTGGAAGGTGAAGGCTTCTGAGGGATGGCTGGGGAAAGCTGTGAGGATCTGGTAATGGAGGGCCAACAGTGTTCAAGAACCAGGCTTCAGTTTGAAGGCAGAACAATACTAGTCAGGGCTTTCTCAAAGGAAGATTTTTTTTAGCTAATGTATTAAATGGGCAGGAAGGTGATATCTGAGGAAGAGTTGTCTGATGGGACAGCGGGAGTCATTTGGGGGAACAGAATAAGTGGAGAAGAGCAGGCAGTTGCCAGATGGATTAGGTAGGTGGGCTTGGTGCAATTTAATGTTTGATGATAGACAAATGCATCAAATAGGTGAGAGACAGTCACTTTTGGGTTCTCCTGGGCTTACAGCAGAGGTGATCCCTGGATACTATGTTACTCAGTTTTTTGCTTGTGTAACAAACACCAGGAATAAATCAATTTAATAAGATGACAGATTTACTGGGTTCACAGTTTCAAAGCTTTCAGCCCAAGGTCAGCTGGTCCCATCGCATTCTGGCCCACGGCAAGGTTCTCCCCTGGTGGGAGCAGGCAGAAGATGGGAGCAGAGAGAATCAGAAGGGATTAAGGTCCCATTATCACCAATAAAGGCTTGCCTCTGATGACCCAATATCCTCCAACTAGACTCTACCTTTTATAAAAAAAATTTAAATTTTAATTGTGTAATATGTGTGTATATGAGAGAGTATGTAAGAAAGTGTGTGTGTGTGTGTGTGTGTGTGTGTGTGTGTGTGTGTGTTTGAGTACAGGGATTTGCAGAAGCTAGAGGTGGGGGTAATTCTGCTGCTGGACTTTCCGATGGTTGTGAGCTGCCTGGTCCATGTGGAGCTAGTTCTCTGAAAGAGCAGTGTGCTCTCCTAACTGCTGAGCCAGCTCTCCAGACTGAGACTCTACCCTCCAGAGGTCATATCCTCTCTCAGCGACACCTGAGGTGAAATGCCATGCCTTTCCACAGGCACCTGTGGGGAAATTGTAGGCCCCAGCTACACCAAGTGAAGTTGAGTATCATCAGCAGGCAGTACTTCCAAACAGTGGGCATGACTTAAGAAGGGGAAGGTTGGCCTGAGAGGTCACAGATCCAAGAAACACTGGGGGATTTCAGTTAGGATGAATGCCTGCCAGAGACGCTGTTGGGGTGCTATGTATATCACTTGGTCTAGTTGACTTTAAATGTCCCTCTACATTCTGAGGTTCTGCCATGCTGGGCATGACTCCATGTGGGGCACTGCACATGCGCACTGTACTCAGCACAGGTCCTGATGTTCACGTAACGCTCCTGGTTTGTTGCATCTACGTTTTTATTCTGACCTGGAAGCATTTATCCAGGATACTCAGAGGGGAACAGAGAGGTAATGAGGGCATTCAGTCTTGCTTTCCTCTAAGCAGAATTGTTTCAAGTTTGTGTTTTATGTGCACCATGGCAGCTCTAAGTTGGGGTTAGGAGTTGAACTCCAGCCTCAACTTTTGCGAGCTCCACATAAGAATGAGTTGGGAATCAACATTAACAGCTCACTTGCTGTGATGCTGGTTAACTGTGGTTTCTTCCAAATTTGCCAATTCACATTTACATAATAGTCAGAAAAAACACTGCGGTGATTACATGAAATAAAATCACACCACAGATGTGTCTGTCTATTCTTTTTATTTTTATTTTTAAATAGGGTCTCTCTGTGTAGTCCTGGATGTTCAGGAACTCACTAGGTAGACCAGGCTGGCCTTGAACCCACAGAGATCTGCCTGACTCAGCAGGGATTAAAAGGGTGCCCCACCACACCCAGCTGAGCTGAGTCTGTTTAGATGATAAGATGATATTTTTCTCAACCTGAGAAAAACAAAATACCCTCAGGTCTGGTCCTGGATTTAATGTGTGTATTTTGTCCCTAATGATTCTCAAGTCTCCAAGTCATCAGCTGATCTGGCAAATTTCTTTAGCGTAGAAACAGTGGTCTCGGCACGTCCCCTCTTCCGGCTACCAGCGCTGACCTGATCTACCACAAGCTAAATGAGCTCACAAAGCTCCGACATTTAATGACAGGTGAAAATGTACACGGACTTAACATCTATCAATAACCCCTAAAACATGTGACCGTTCTACGACAGAAATGAAAACTCTGGAGAATAATAACAGTTCGGAAAGATTTTAGGCACTGCCATTATCCTTACGCATCTGTGTGTGCCCCTCATAGGAAGACAAATAAAATTTCATCAGCTCCGGGCTACAAAATGCCATTTCTTGTGTTCTTGTGTTCTTGTTCAAAACAGAATTAAAATCACCACAAATATTGAAATGGGAAAGAGGACACCAAGAAATACCCAAGAAAGCTGCATCTGTGTTTAACACGCGTACACTGATTCTCTTGCCATGGTCTCCTAGACAACGTAACAACCATTCACTGCGCTAGATTGTAGTTAATCTAGACATTATTTGAAGCATGTGTGGGAAGGTGTGCACGGTTACATACAAACACTAGGCCATTTCATATGGTACCTTCAGCATCCTTGGATTCTGGTATTCATGAGGAGTTGTGGAGCCAGTTCCCCCATATGGGTACTGAGGAGGGATTTGGGGACTTTAGGAGGATCTGAATTCATCACAGAGACATGCATGCAGAGAATGGGGGTGCAGGGAGGGGCTTCAGCATCTTCCCTGCATCCCTGTGGTAGTTTGAAAGAAAATGGTCCCCAAAGGGAGTGGCATTGTTAGGAGGTGTGGCCTTGTTGGAGAAAATGTGTCACTGTGGAGGTAGGCTTTGAGGTCTCGTATATGCTCGAGCCACACCCAGTAAAACTTACCACTTCCTGTTGCCCTCACAGGGCCCATAGTTATAGGTCCATTACACCTTGACTACAGGTCAGAGAGTTGGAACTTACTTCTGTTCCTTCAAGGTTATTGTCAATAGTTCAAATAACAGGTATGGCTAATATCCAGACATGGTATTTCAGGTATTAAGAAGTAGATCTGTTTCTACCGCAAACAAAAGTCTAAGGATCCAACTAGGTTCCTACTCCTTAGGGAGATGACTATGGACCCAACCCAGGGGGTGATTTGCCTACAGAATGTTTTGGTCTAGGTCTCGTTTTGACAACAAAATGTTTAACTAAGAATATAGCCCACAATCCTTCAACTGGTCTGTTCATTCCCTTGTATCATGTTAATGCAGTTTTATCTTAGTCCTACCTTTTGGGGTCAGGGTCTTTAAGCAAATGAAAATTAAAAGCGGCGACTTCAGTATTCACTGGAACTCTGTCCCGGTACTATCTTATGTTTCTGTTTTATTATTTTTTACTTGGATCTTTGTTTTCTTAATTTATTTTTCTAATCCCCATGCCCCTACTCTGGTAAGTGGTATCCTTGTCAAAGTTGGTCTCCGACATCGCCTGTGAATCAAGATGTAAGAACTCTCAGCTCCTTCTCTAGTACCATGTCTGCCTGCACGCTGCCTTGTTTCCTGCCACGACAATAATGGACTGAACCTCTGTACTGTAAGTGAGCCACCCATTCAATGTTTTCCTTTATAAAAGTTGTCATGGTCACGGTGTCTCTTCACAGCAAGAGAAACCCGGACGAAAACAATCTCGTTTCCTCCTCTCCTCTGCAGAATACAATCCACTGTTCCACTCTGGACCAAAGTCTATATATAGCTCTGGCTGGCCTGGAACTTTCTGTGTAGACCAGGCTATTTCCAACTCACAGAAATCCACTTGCCTCTGCTTCCTGAGTGCTGGGATTAAAGGGGTGTACCATCACATCCAGCCTAAACAGTTTTCAATAAAGAAAATTTGGTAATTTTTTTCTCATAGGAATTGATATTACCTTGTGTGAGAATGGACAAGATATAAGATGAAACCCACTTTAAGAGTTTTTATTAATAAAGAGAAAGAAAGAGGGGAGCGCATTGACCTGTTGGAAAGAAACGTGGAGAAAAAGAATGTGGGGCGCGCGTATCCGCTTTTTAAACGAAGTCCAGTGTGTGCATGCGTATAGGGGCTTACATAGCCACTCCACGCATACGTAGATTACATGGCCGTGCTGCGCATGCACATAGATTACATAGGGCCTAAGGCCCTGTGGTTACTAGGTAATTTGCCTGAATGCTGATGGTGCGTGCACAGCCATGGAACCTAGAAATACCAACTCCTAGGGTGACTAAGCCTTCTTTCTGTCCGAATGCTGAAGGCCGGGGGATCCCCGACATGATGGAAATGACAACAGGAATTAATAACCAATTTTTGATCATCCATCCATCCATCCATCCATCCCCACGGACTGAATGTTTACAATGTGCCAGATTCTGTCAGACCTCAAGAAGTCAAAGACAAGATGAGACTTGGTCCCACATCTCCAGGCACCCACTCCAGAAGTGTGCTTAGGCCTGGGTGCTGTAGGTAGTAGGAGCTTTTGTAGTTTCACGCTCTAAAATAGCTTCAAATTCTTGCCGCCACGTTAGAGGGGCGGTGTTCACCGTTGAGGGATTGCTCATGGAGGCTTCGCGAGTGCAGATGGAAGAGAAGTATAAATCTATAGTGATCCAGTTGACAAACAAACACTCCTTTGAATCCTGTTGTTTGTGTTTTACTCATTCTAGTTTGAGTCAAGGAAATTACACGTGTTCAATTGACTGGGTGCTCCAGAACTCTTGGAGTGTTTAATCACAGTTAATAATTAAACAAAGCAAGGAGACTCAAATGCTGGATTTAAATACTATCAAGAGAAGAAAAAATATTGGGGGAGGTATGAGGGGTGATTTGCACATTTTTATAGGTAAATGCAGGCTATTGTGTGATCTTTTACTCTTTTGGCTTTTTTGGGGGGCTTACCACCTAGCTCCCAAGTAAATCACACACGGAGAGGCTTGTTATTACTTATAAATGCCTTGTCTTAGCTTGACTTGTTTCTTGCCTGCTTTTCTTAAATTATCCAGTCTGCCTTTTCCTTCTGGTCCTTTATCTTTCTTACTTCTGTATATCTTACCTTCCTTCTTTCTCCGTGGCTGGCTGTGTAGCTGGGTGGCTGGCCCCCGATGTCCTCCTCTCCTTCTTCTCTTGTTCCTCGTTCCCCTGCCTCCCACAGTTCTCCTTCTAGTTGTACTCTCTGCTTGCTACCCCCACCTATCCTTGCTCCTGTCTCACTATTGGCCATTCATCTTTTTATTAGGACCATCAGGTGTTTTAGACAGGCACAGTAACACAGCTTCCCAGAGTTAAACAAATGCAGCATAAACAAAAGTCACACACCTGAGAATAATATTCCCCAACAACAGGCTATGAAGGGAGACTGGTCTTAAGTAGATGGAGACTATGGTTGATTAATGACTTTTTATTTATTTTTAAAGATTTATGTATTAAATTTATTGTATGCATATGAGTGTCTGCCTGTATGAATGTACATATGTATGCTTGGTGCCTGAGGAAGCCAGAAGAGGGCCCTGGATCCCTGGTTCTGGGGTTCCAGATGGTTGTGAGCCATCATGTGGACACTGAGAACTGAACCTGGGGCCTCTGGAAGAGCCGCAGTGCTTTTCTTCACTGCCGAAGCCCAGATAACTTAATCTCCATCAAGAGGACCTCACATGAGACAAAGAAGAGAACTTCTAACTAACATAGCAAAATAAAAGTATAAGATTTAAAAGTGGGACAGGATATTTTAACATGAAGACCATCGGGAAATATTTAGGCAATGTGGACATCGTTTCTAGCGATATCAGTTATGTTAGATTGAGTTACACTGTAGCAACAACCACAGAAGCCCCCGACCACTCCGATTTCTGGGTCTTGCATATATAACACAGAACCCAAAGATTCCATTCTTAACAAGTTCTCTGGGGACACAGACATTGCTTATCTAGGAACTGTACCCTGAGAACCACTGCTCTCTCGCTCTTTCTCCAGGGTTTTCCGTCTTCTCTCCCTTCAAAATGTCAAACTAGAAATCTGTGATTGGCCTTGTTTCTTGTCCCCTTCCCTAGTGCATGTCATCCATTGAAGAGTGCTCTCCTGGGTGAGGCGTGCACTGAGGTGGGTGGGTTGCAATGCACAAAGTTAGTGTGCTTGTTCTGCCCCCTGAATAAAGCTCTCTCAGTCTTGACTCCATCTGCCCATCAGTCCACAGCGATCTAGTGATGAAAGACTAGAAGGAGCATGGCAGGGGCCCACAACTCCCTCTCCCACCACTGATCCTGTTTCCCTCCTTGGCCAAATGCCAATTCTACTTCATTTACTCTAGACCAGTGGTTCTCAACCTTTCTAATGCTACAGCCCTTTAATACAGCTCCTCATGTTATGGTGACCCCAACAATAAAATTGCTTTTGTTGGTACTTCATAGCTGTAATTTTGTTGCTGCTATGAATTGCAATGCAATTACAATATAATATAAAATATGCTATAGATATGTAATATAAATATATATTTTATAAAATAAAAAATAATATAATGAAATGGAAGGAGGAGGAGGAGGAAGAAGAAGATGACGACGACATCGGTGTTTTCCAATGGTTGTGGGTGACCCCTGTGAAAGGATTGTTCAAACCTAAAGGGATCATGACCCACAGGTTGAGAACCACTGCTCTAGGCAGTGACGTGAAGACTTCCATAAACAGTTCTTGGGCAATATTGTTCTGATGATCAGCACGTAAGGAGCAAATGACAGGAATGCACCTCGGTCACAGGTGTCGGTCCAGAGCATTCTGGGTTACTGAGTGCCAAGCAGCACCGTGGCTGTACGGGCTGGTGCCTCTCTAATGATGCTTGTGACCCAGCTTTTAGCTAAGCCGTTCAGCCTCATGCTCGCCCGACCTGTGCAGGCCAGTCTGAAGTGGTCTGAAGCGGTCTGAAGCGGTCTAAAGCGGTCTGAAGCGGTCTGAAGTGGGGTTGGGGCATTGCTTCAGAAAACACAGATGGGCTTGGTGGAGCTCAACTCTGACTCAAGGGCTAATGATCCGACCATGATCTTACCTAAGCTAAGCAACCCTGATCCATGAAAATGCCTCAGAATAAAGGAATCACACGGGATCCTGGAAGCCCCAAAGGATAAAATGAGAACTCAGAAATCTGACCTTAGAGAAATGTCCTCCACAAATCCTGTTTTCTTCATCATGGGGTCTACACACATTTCTCTCAATTTTCATCTTGTCAGAGATAGACTGAGCCTGGCAGAAGAAGGCAGGCCCAAGACAAGGAAGAAAGCCAGCTCTGGTGCCACTGAATAGCAGTAGATCTACCCTGTGGGTCCTGAGAGCGGTCATCCCTCCAGTGGAATAGGCAAGCTCCCACTTACTTCCCAAATGCATGCCAGCTCTAACACTTGCTAAGTGTTTAGTCAGGACTTTAATAGAGAAAATTCCACTGGGTTCTCAAAACCAGTAGGTAGGCAGGCTGGGTGTGGTGGTGCACATCTTTGATCCTTGCACTCAGGAGGTGGAGACAAGTGGATCCCTATGAGTGTGAGGTCAACCTGGACTTTACAGTGAGTTCCAGGACAGCCAGGGCTATGGAGGGTGCAGGTGTAAGAGAAGGGACGTGTGGGCAGGGAGTTTCTCGCAACAACTGCTGTTCCTGTGGATGGCACTCAGGATGCAGATAAGGAGACCACAGACATCACTCCGGGATGAGTAAGGAGGGGGATTTTGTTTTACAGACTGATCCGAACCAAGTCTACTGTTTTCATATGGCACTGCCTCATGGCTGGGCCACACAGGATCGCTGTCATGTTTACATTTCTTCATAAACGTTTGCTGTGGAAGTAGAAGGCTTAAACCACAGTGCATACAGCTGCTGATTTTTCTCATCTTGCCTGGAGCATTGGGCAGATGTTGGCCTATGCTATAAGGAGACAGGGAGAGACAGATGCCACTGAATTAGTGCCATCCTTCATTATTGTCAATCAAAGCACAGCTATTTATTACAAATACAAGACAAGAAATCCCCATCCCAGTGCCTATCAGTTCGGCAAGGACATTCCTTGTGACCCGGTTCTCAGCAAAGCATTTAGTGCTCAGATTTTAATATTGTTGCATGCTCAAGGCTCGATCCTACCCTCAAATCTTCACCTACTGCCCTTCTTCCTGTAGAAGGAAGGATAGTTCACAGTGAAGCACAGAGGGAAGAAAGGAAAAGCTTGCAGAGAACTTTGGGGTACGGAATAAGTAAAGGGCAGGATGGCTCAAGTGTCTCTATTGGGATCTGTCCTTGATCTAAGCCATTCTAGGCCACACCACAGTTCCTCTTTGTTACCCTAATCCTTTTTCAGAGATTTCTGGGGTTACCAGTTTGTAATTCATCCCCATCTCCCATATTCTTTGTCCTGTTCTGAGGTTTTCTAGGACAGTGCCATTGTTCTGCTTAAGAAAGGTGAAATAGAATCACACACCATGATAATCTAAGAGATGCACCTTTAGTAGACAAAAATTTGTGTGTGTGTGTGTGTGTCGGCCCAGCATTGGCCTCTGGCATCTTCATGATCATTGTCCTCTTTATGTGTTGATGCAGGGTCCTTCATTAAGCCCACTGTGGCTAGTCTGGTGAGCCAGCTCACTGTGGCTAGTCTGGCGAGCCAGCCTACTGTGGAAATTTCCTGTCTCTGACCCCCGTGTGCTGGGATTGCAGGCTGGCTACCACAGCCGCCTGACTAACGTGGGTTCTGGGGATCGGAACCCTGTTCTTTACAACCAAGGTTGTGCTTCTCATAGCTTTCCGAGAACAAAGGGGACTGATTTTCTTCCCCCTGGGCCTGTTCCCTTTGATCACTTCGTGAACCAAGACAGTATCAGCCTCAGGTTTCACACAGATGTGTTTGGATTTCCTTGTCTTCCAGAAAACATTGGCAAGAGATGTGTGCTCAAAGCTTTGTTTGGTTCCGTAAGTCTGATTTTGTGTTCCAGCAGTCTGTCAGAGAATTCTCCAGCTTTGACAATCACGGTCTGAAAGTGGTTAAGGATTCCCATGACTGCACAGGGTCAATGCTTCTTACAACTCTGGAGGGAGTAAAGAACGCCTCCCGGAGAGTGCTCAGAATGCGGCAGATAATGAACCATGTTTGTGTGTGTAATTTAACACGATAGTCTCGGAACCTCACAGAATTCTGGATGCAGACCGGGTTGTCTTGTCTTCTAAAGCAAATGAAAATGAAATAATCATATTTCAAGGTGCAGAAATGATGACGTTTAAAAGCGGCATGCGCCAGTCTGGTGCAGGAGAATGGTCTGCATTCTGTCAATCATGTTATAAATAAACGCTGATTGGCCAGGCAGGGAATATAGGCGGGAAAACCAGACAGGAAGTAGAGGTGAGAACAGGAGAATTCTGGGAAGCAGGAAGCTCCCTTGGCACTCCTGCGTAGACCACCGAAGAGCCAGGATGTGACCCTGCCCCACTGAGAAAAGGTACTGAGCCATGTGGCTAACATAGATAAGAATAATGGGTTAATATAAGCTACAAGAGCTAATAAGAAGCCTGAGCTAATGGGCCAATCAGTTTATAACCTAATGCAGACTCTCTGTGTGATTTTTCTTTGGGGCTTGCTGGCTGTGGGGTACCGGGTGGGACAGAAACCCCAACAAGCCAGCCCTCATGTTACACCAGTCATTGGAGCTGATGATGCACTTGTGTTCTTTAAACTCATGCCTACATTTCCAGCACCACCGTCATTGCCTTGAGTCAGTCACTTCTGACTCTGAGCCCCCATCTGTGCTTAGTACATGCTTGATGTGCCTGCCTGGATGTAAATAATTGATGTTTATTAAAAATGACCTTTACCCTTTCATGAAAACAGCTAGCAATAGGTCTTCATGTTTTCTGACTTGAATATTAGTCTATATTATTGAAAAAGTGCCGCAGCTTTTGCTAAGTATTGTGTATCTTGGAATTGCCAGTATTTTATATTTAAAGAGATTTTACCATATTTCCAAGGGATGGAAAAAGTTCACAGGCTCAAAAGAATTTGAATGTAGTACTGAATGATGTTTCAAGCCTCCTAAAAGGAAGATGATGATTTCAGAGGTAAAGCACACATGTTGGTTTCAGTTAGTCAACATCAACATAGCCCTTAATCCTATCAAGAAAGACTCATGTATTCTGATGGAGTCAAAAGGATTAGAAGGTGTTGGTAGAGGTTTCTATCCCACCCGGTCCCACAGCCATCCAGCCCCAAAGAAACACATAGAGGTCTACATTAATTATAAACTGGCTGGCCTATTATCTCAGGCTTCTTATAACCCTTATATTAGTCCATAATTCTTGTCTGTGTTAATCATGTGGCTTGCTTGGTACCTTTGTCAGTGAGGCATTCTCATCTTGATTCCTCTGTGTCTGGGTGACAACTGCAGAATGAGCCTTTCCTCTTCCCAGAATTCTCCTGTTCTGGTCACCCTGCCTATACTTCCTGCCTGGCTACTGGCCAGTCAACATTTTATTAAAATACAAATGACAGGATACAGACCATTGTCCCACAGCACTCTCCCCCCCCCATTTTTTTAAAACAAGAACTCTGAATTGAATCTTCTTTGTTTAGCTTTTTTTTCTGACCATTATCCATAACAACTTGTAACCAACATTGTAAACAAAGGCAAACATCCATAATCTATTTTTTGGGAATGTGGGCATAGTTCTCCAGACAACTTCCTACTGATTGGGGGCACTGATAATCTTACAGGGACCTAAAGAAAATTTAGAATTATGATCAAGTCCTGACTGGAGTATCCTGTGAGGCTTGATTATCTCAGCCAGCAGTGTTGAAACTGTTTTGGATGTAGAACTTAGACATCTGAGATTTCTCAGGGGGTCTTCCTTGATCAAACCTAATTTTTCTTAACCTGGAATGAATGCATAGACTCTCATTTCCTGTGGAAACAAAAGCAAATCCTCTTCTCTAAAGTAACATATCTTTTGACTTCAATTTTGAAGTCAAGGCATTTTCAAATACCTATCCTGGATGAATTCAGCAGCATTTATAATCAAATGTCTTTTAGCAACTGTTGCTACTTCTTCAGCAGTCACACAATTCAAAGACAACACAATAATATACAGTATAAAGACTCTCTGTGTATTTTCCATCTTTATGTGGCTTTATTTTAAACTCTATTTTCTTTTTATTTTAAATTTTTGTGTTTTTGAGACCAGGTTTCTCTGTATCTTTGGCTGTCTTAACACTCATTCTGTAGACCAGATCTGCCTGCCTCTGCCTCCCAAGTGTTGGGATTAAAGGTGTATGCCATCATGCCTGACTACTCTCTTTCTGTCTTTTTATTTTAATGACTTTATCCTTTTCTTTTCTATCCCAAGCCTATATATATTTTTAAACACACTCTAAACCCTTTAGAGGTTTTTTTTTTTCATCTGGATCTATCTTTACTGTATATCTCTCTTTTTCTTGTTGACAGGGGTTTCTGTCCCACCTAGTCCTACAGTCGTTAAGTCCCAAATAAATCACACAGAGAAATACATTAATTATAAACTGATTGGCCTATTAGCTCAGGCTTCTTATTAACTCTTATAATATTTATTGGCCTACAATTCTTGACTGTGTTAATTATGTGGCTTGGTACCTTTTTCGGAGAGGCAGTCACATCTTGCTATCTTGCTTCCTCTGTGGCTGGGTCATGACTGCACACTGAGCTACTCTCTTCCCAGCATTCTCGTTGCCATGCCTCTACTTCCTGTGTGGTTGCCATTGCCCCACCTATACTTCCTGCCTGGCTACTGGCCAATCATCAGTTTATTAAAAATAATACAAGTGACAGGATAAAAGGCCATTGTCCCACAGCATTTTCTGACCAAATGAGTCTTTAATTTGCTAAGCGACATGGCTAGGATTAAAACCGTGGCTTTGATGACTGGATCCACCAGTCTTATTTATCTTTCTGAGAGTCTAACTTTATGGCAGAGGTACTGGCCATAGCCATGTTCATTGCCACAACTCTATGGAGTTTCAAGATCCCTGCCACCACCAAAAAGCATGCAGTTGGCTATTCATAAACACTTTTAAGTGTTTTGTGGCAGGGCCTCTTAAAAGGGCTGCAAAGTTTTTTCAGCTAAAGCTCAGTCAGGAAGCCTCTCTTAAGTGAAATGTGCTTGTCTAGCAAACAGAACCCACCCGAGAAAATGCTACCAAGAAGCCATGATTAACTCTGTTCTTTTTTTGTCTAGAATTAGTTCCCAAACTCTCTCAGGTTTTAAATGGATTTAGCTGGCCACATTGGCACCATTTTGTTGACATAGGTTTCTGTCTTTCCCAGTCCTTCAGCCATTCAGTCCCAAAGAAATGTTGTTGGATTATCCAACAAACATATTTTGAAAATGCTTTGACTTCAAAATTTAAGTTAAAAGGTATGTTACTTTGGAGAAGAGGTTTTGCCTTTGTTTATACAGGATATGAGAGGTTGTGGATTCATTCTGAGCTAAGAAAAATCAGGTTTGATCAAGGAAGAGCTCCTGAGAAATCTCTAATAGGAGTGGATGGCCCAGATGATCCAATGTTTCAGAGGACCTCTGTTGGAGTTTCCTCTGAGTTCTACATCCAGAACAGTTTCAAGACCGCTAGCTGAGATGATCAAGCTCACAGAATTTTCTAATTAGGATGTGACCATAATTCTAAATTTTCTTTAGGTCCCTATAAAATTATCAGCACCCCCTCTCTGCTCAGTCAGCAGGAAATAGCCTAGAAAACTATGCCCACATTCCCCAAAAATGGATTATGGATATTTTTCTTTGTTTAGAGTGTTGATTACAAGTTGTTATAGATAATGGTCAGGAAGAAAGCTAAACAAAGGAGATTAGATTTGGAGTTTTTGTTTTGAAAAAAATGGGGGAGCACTGTGGGACAATGGTCTTGTTCTTTGTAAAGACTGTCACTTGTATTTTAATAAAAGGCTGATTGGCCAGTAGCCAGGAAAGAAGTATAGGCGGGGGCAACCAGGCAGGAAGTATAGGCAGGGTAATGAGAACAGGAGGATTCTGGGAAGAGGAAAGGCGCAGTCTGCAGCCATCACTCAGATGCAGAGGAAGAAAAAAGAGAACGCCTCACTGATAAAGGTACCAAGCCACATGGCTAACACAGACAAGAATTACGGGTTAATATAAGATGTAAGAAAAAGTTATTAAGAAGCCTGAGCTAATAAGCCAACCAGTTTATAATTAATGTAGACCTCTGTGTGTTTCTTTCAGACTGAACGGCTGTGGGACTGGGTGGGACAGAAATCTCAGTCAACAAGAAGGTCTCAAAAACTAACTAAAATCTTAAACTATCACCTTTGTTTAGCACAGTGACTACTTGGTGGGTAGATCTGGGTACTATAATATTTTAAAAGTCACATTTACATTTCATATTTGACAATTATATCATTCATGTATATGTATTTGTGTGGTATAAAATGCAAGTCAGCAAAGAGAAATCGACAAAAAAAAAAAAACCCAGAAATGAAAATGGGTCTTTTTATTCTATGTCCATTAATAGGATTATAGTTTTCAATTTTCTTTGAATGTGTACATTATTTCTGTAACATTTCCATAAGAATGTTTGTAAAAGTGAAATAAAGCAAAACAGATAATTCTCAGGCCTCAGAGAAGTTAGTGTGCCTTCCTGGATCATGTCTGGTGTGGTGCTGAGTCCTTTCAATGATACTGTGCTGTCTAGGCTGACTTGCAAAGTGAAGGCTCACGGCAAATATGGCTGCCTGGACATACTTTCTGCACTGTACCCTACTACATCCCTTAGGTGATAGATTCCCAATCCCTGGACCTTTCATGAACATAATTCTGCATCAGTCCTGAGCCTAGCATTAAAAACTCCTGTAAGGTTCTGCTTTAGCTGATGGGAAGCTAAAAGTCATGTTTAAGAGTTATAATTAATCTGGGCCACATGCTGTGGCAAAGTTCAAGCTAGTCACATGCCGAGCCCACGTGAGAGATGTATCCATTTCCTGTGACTTCTGTAATACATTTCCACATACTTTTTGACTTAATCTGACAGAATTTAATTTTCTCCTAATCTGGAAGCCAGAAGTCTAAAATCAAGATGTTGACAAGTCTTGTTTGCTTTGAATACCCCCTGAGGGAAGCTGGTTCTTGCTTGTGCTAGCTTCAGCCGGCATTCTCCAACTTAGCCATATCATTCAAGTTCTATAGAAGCCGAGGCGGGATAGCATGTCTCAGTAGGGGGTCTCTGTAGGGGGATGTCTCAGGTTGCAGCCATCCAGGAAGAGGAAGCTGTGGGTGACACTTCTGTCAACATCTATACACTGACCGTGGGAAGGCCTTGCCATTGCCTTGGGTCTGAGGCCCCGCAGGACAGCAGTTTACACACACAGTCTTTACAGTCATCTCAAGGCATATTATTAAATTGACTCCAAGGTCTGGCAAAAGTCCAGTCTCTTCGAAGGCAAAAGATATTTTCAGAAACTGTCTATATTTGATGAAAAATGCACAGAAAGTGTCTGGCACAAGGTTGGTGCTTTCCCGACATGAGCGAGAGGGAGGAATGGTATGCAACAGGCCGCTGTACCATCCTTTCACTTGAAGTCACAGAAAGAAGCAGAAAGAGGGAGCAGAAGTTCATTCGTGTCAGTATTCCTATAGGCCTAGAGGTCCACTCACACGTTCATGCCAGCCAAGCATGCAAGGGAGGTCCAAGTTCTTTGAAAAGCCTCATGTGATGGATGTAGCTTATATGTCCGTCATGCAGCAATGTTCAGTCATCCCTTGGTGTCTATGGGGTACTGACTCGAGATCCCTCTTGGACACCAGTGTAGAGGCCCAAAAATGTGAGCCTATTTCCACTTTGTCCAAAGGTCAGAGAGTTGGAGCTTACTTCTGTTCCTTCAAGGTTATTGTCTGTTTCTACCTCAAACAAAGGCCCCCACCTAGATGCAGATCAGAGAGTTCTGCTCTCTCAAGGTTATTTATTGTCAACAGGTGTGGCTGATGGCTAGACCTTGTATTTCAGGAATAGAGAGGTAGGTCTGTTTCTACCCCAAACAAAAGTCTAAGGATCCAACTAAGTTCCTACTTCCTTAAGGAGATAACTATGGATTCCACTCAGGAAGTGGTTTGCCTACAGAATGTTTTGGTCTAGGGTGTAAGCATGACTTGTTTTGTTCTAGCAACAGAATTACTATGGATGTAGCCCTCAATTTTCAACTGGTCTGTTCACTTCCTTGTATCATATTAATGCAGGTTTTTTTTTTTTTTAATCTTACTCCTACCTTTTGGGGTCGGGGTATTTTAAGCAATTGGAAATTAAATGCGGACAGATTTCAGTATTCATTGGAACTCCCTCCTGGTGCTATCCTATGTAACTGTTGTATTATATTCGCTTGTGTCTTTGTTCTCTTTACTATTTTTCTAATCCCCATGCCCCTGCCCTGGAAAGTGGTATTTGTGTCAAAGCTGGCCCCCAACACACCAGCATCCCAAGATGTTTGATTCCATTTTGTAAACAGGATAGTATATTCTCCTGCAAACCTTAGGTCATTCCTTGGTAATTTATAATACTTAACACCAGTTCCACCTGAATAGGTTCTGTACTCTATTGCTTAAGAAATCATGGCAAGGGATGATGTTGTGATTAAGCTGTGATGTACCCTTCACTGAATTGTCAATACTGTATGAAATCTTTTCTTTTTGAGAGGACTGACCCGCCCCCAGGCTTCAACCCTTTCCTTCTCCTAGCATGAGACTTGTGGGGAGATTTCAACCCCTGGGAGTGCTTTGTCTCAGTAGTCTGAAAGCCAGAGGGGGGCACAGTGTCTCTTCAGAACGTCTTCATTCCTGGCAGGATGTGACATCACCTGAATAGCCAGACCTTATCACAAAGAAATGTTAGTAGACAGCCGCGCCATGCCTGTTAAGCAGGAAGAGAAGCAGCGGCAGTTGGGACCGGCACATCTGGGCTTTTGACTCCATCAGTCTGTTTCCCTCACGGTGTCCAGCAGAAGCTCCACAGTGCCTAGAATCCCGGACACGTCTGTCTGTGGAAAGTCCGGAGAGTCCCACATCCAGTGTGGGAAACAGCGGTGACAATTTCACCTCTGTGTCCGCTCCCGCGCTTACTGTTAAATAGCGGATCAGGTGCTTCCAACATCCCGGCTGTGGCAGGAAGTACAAAAGCATTCCTTGTAAAGAAGTTGCCAGAATTGCATACATTTCTACTGGGCCCAAGCTTAGCACACACTGTGCCCCACCCCCAAGCCCTGTGTTCTTGCCTTTGGAAGTTTCCATGCTGATGTTTCTTGATGAGCCAAATTGCCTCAGGGTAATTTGGAGTGAGACATTGATGTTATTTTTGATCTTATGCTATTATAAGTAATGACAGAAGGAATAACTGTGTGCACAGGTCATTGTGCACGTGTGACTAACTTAGATTACGACATTAATTCGTGAAATCTCCTCTCTATTGGATATGGGGGGCCTCAAATTGAATCATGATGTGTGCTGTCAAATGTATGCTGTATAATTTTGACAAAGAAAATGAGAACCATCCTGTTATTTGAAGTGATCCAATTGTTTTACTTCTGCTCTTAAATTTAGCTTTTCAGTGATTTGAAGTAGAAATTAATTGGAGAAACGATCCTGTATAAGTCCCCTACAAAGCAAAACAGCAAACGCTATGTTCCTTTAGGCTTTGGGTCTTGAAGACGCCGTCAACTGCATGACTTACACACAACCAGGACCTCTTTCTTATGAAGGACTGAAGTCCACAGTCAAACTGTTAACAGATCTAGTGTTTCTTAAGGAACCATTTCCTGTTTCCTGCTTTCTAGATGGTTATCTTTGGTTAGACATACCCATGGTGAAAAGAGACAAAGGTGGTTTTCTCCCCCAGTTCTTTTAGAAATATATTTATTTGTTTATTTTTCTTTCACTCACGCATGTGCATGTGTTTGTGTGAATGTCTTGCAGATACATTTTTGTGAATGTGGAGGCCAAAGGGAAACTTCCAGTTTCATCCTCAGGAACTCTATCCATTTCCTTTGAGACAGAGACTCTTCTTGACCTGGAGCACACTAAGTAGGCTAGACTCATTGACCAGCAAGCTCGAAGGATCTTTGTATCTTCCCTTCCCTAGTGTGTGGATTCTGGAGCTCAGACTCAGGTCTCTACAGAGACTCTTCTTGGCTTAGAGCACACCAAGGAGGCTAGACTCATTGACCAGCAAGCCCAAACGATCTTTGTGTTTTCTCTTCCCTGGTGTGGGCTCTGGGACTCTCAGGTCTACATGTTTGCATGGAGCACCTTACTGACTGAGCTAGCCCCGAGCTGTTGGCTCCATCCCACATAATCTCATTGGTGAGTGTTCTGCTCCCTGACCTATTCATCACTCATAGGCTCCAGCTACTAATGCTTAATACACGTTAGTGGTGAAGATTTAAAACACTTGGGTTTGGGGTAGGGCACACAACATTCAGACCCTAGCAGTCCTCTGAGGCACTGGGTTGTTTTTTTTTTTTTTATGGGTATATTTGACAGCTATTTTTAGGTAAAGAGATTTAGCCATTGTTTTAACTCTCAGTAAGTAGTTATAATGGGCTTGGGACCATTAATTCAACAAATATTTAATGAGATTGATGGCAGGGACTAGAAGGGAAGTCAGTACATTTTCTCTTAGTCCTGGGCTGGTAATATATGCATGAACAGTTCGTCGGCTTCCCTTGCCATTGGAATTGACATGTACCTGTGTTCTGACCAAGGGATATGGGTGGAAGTATGTGGTACTATTCCATACCTGGTCCACCAAACATTTCCCATTGGATCCTCTGTTGATACCCTAGACAACTGCCATGGCTGATAGATAGCCAGACTTGCCAAGAAATAACTTCTGTTATCTTATCAATCTCCCAAGATTTTCTTGTGCAAACAGCACACATGATTTTGACAAAAACCAGGTCTTCTGGCTCTAAAGGCAGAGGACAGACTGACCAGTAGCCTCGGGGCTATAGGAGAGCCCTGAAAACTGACCTACAATTAGCTTAATGGGAGATTTCAGGCTCTTAGGAATCAATGCCATCATCTGAGTTCCTCACCTGCTCTCTGTGTAAAGCTCATCTGAGTTATTCTGAATGCTCAGGGGAAGCCTGACAGATTTAGATTACAGCCATATCTTGATTTAGGGAAAGAGCATCATCCCGAAAGAAAGAAAAACAGTCCAATGGGCCGTTTGATGGAGCCCTCACCTGACTGACAGTCTGCCTCTCTGACTGCCTCACTGGCGAAGTGATAGTTAACCTCCTCAGTTAGCTTGAGTGGATTGAAAGGCACTTGGGAGATTAAACTCACTCCTGGGTATGTCCGTGAAGGCATTTCCAGACAAATTATTGGGGGGAGACCTACGCCAAATGTGGGTAGCACCCCAGGGGGCTGGAGAGTGGATGGATTAAAAGGTATGGAGAAGGAAACACAGCGGCAGAGGCATGCCCACTTCTTGTCTACTGTGATGTTTGTCTCATCCAGGCCCAAAGTACCATGACCGTGGACCAGACACCTGCAGACAAGTGAACTGGAAACCCTCCCTCCGCTTGTTGTCATGAGCATTTGGTCATGGGCTGAATCGCGGGATACACGTATTGTAGAGAGAGCCAAGGTCTCCTATGGGATGTAAATGCCACCTCTGATTGCCCAAGCTACCTGTTATTAGTATTAGGAGACAGGAAGAAACCATCCAGCCTCATGAAACAGAAATGAACACCCTCAAGGAAAAAGAGTTTGTAAGTCATTGCTACGACATGCCCAGTATTTGCAGAGACACTCAGACAAAAGTTGAAGCCGGACCAAAAATAAAGAAATGCAAAAGCTTCAAAACCCTTCCCAAACCAAATTCGAGTTCAAGCCCTGTTGCCAGCCCCATTGCAAGCAGGAGCCACCTGAGGACAAAAAGACACAGAGGCAGGTTTTCTCTCACAGGCTGTCCTTTAACAGTCATCCTTCCTCTGGGCTCCGTTGCCTGGCAACTCCCAGGTGACTCACGGCTGACATTTGTTGACTGACTGGTTATGTTTTGATGGAGACTTTTATTTTTCTTCTTCTTCTTCTTCTTCTTCTTCTTCTTCTTCTTCTTCTTCTTCTTCTTCTTCTTCTTCTTCTTCTTCTTCTTCTTCTTCTTCTTTGTTTGTTTTTTTCGAGACAGGGTTTCTTTGTAGTTTTGGAGCCAGTCCTGGAACTAGCTCTTATAAATCAGGCTGACCTCAAACTCTCATTGATTCGCCTGTCTCTGCCTCCCGAGTGCTGGGATTAAAGGTGTGCACCACCACTGCCCGGCGAGACTTGTATTTTTCAAGGCCCCAGCCATAAGCAAATGTGATAGTTTAGTTTGGCAGCTGTGACCCTGGAGGAAAAGTATACCCTCAAGTCCAAAGAGTTTCAGGTCGTAGCAAACAGAAAGTGGGTGGAGGTAGAAAGAATAGGGCAGGGGTGGGTAGAGGGAGTGGGTAGGGGACACATGACCTTTTGGAGGGCAGGTTTTCCCACATGCCAGCCCGAGGAGATATCTCAACATTTAGTCAAATCAGAATAGTTAGAGGATTCTTTTACAACATTCTAGATCTTTCTCCTAGCTTTCCTGTTTGACCATAGGCAGACCGTGTCTCTTACTCCCTGAATTAAATCCCTGACCCCAGCCCATATGTTCCAAGTCACCCTCAACTTACACATTCTGAGAAAATGGTGGCTTAGCTGTTCTTTCTTTGAGTCAATGAGTTTAAATATGTTTATAATTAGAACAGACGTGCTTCAATTTCCCTCCGCCCTCTTTCCCTCTAGCTCCTCCCTGCTGGTCTCCCTCAAGCCTCCCATGCCCACACCGCTGTGAAATTGATAGTCTCCTTTACTTTTCTTTTATTATTTTTTATCTACTTTTTGGTTGAAAATGGATTATTTTTATAGTTTCCTCTTCTGCTACTCCTCCCAGTTCTCCCCTCCCCTCTCATCCCATCCAGGTCCACTCCTTTTCTACAACCAAACATGACACAATAAAATATAATAAAATGAAGCGAAGCCCATCATTCTGAAATTGGACAAGGCGACCCAACAGCAGGAAAAGATTCCTAAGAGCAGGCACAAGAACCAAAGACCCAATTATTCTAGCGCTCAGAGTCCCATAAAAACACTGAACTAAAAGCTATAATATATAGGACCATGTTGGCCCAAGCTTGCTGCTCCAGTCTCTGGTTCATAGGTGTCTTGCTTAGTTGGTTCACAGGGCCTTATTCTGCTATTGTCCTCCATCCACTCTGGCTCTTACACTCTTTCCACCTCCCTGAGCTCTGACGGGAGGGCTTTGAAGGTGACATCCCATTTAGCGTCCACTCTCCACATAATGTTTGCCTGTGGGTCTCTGCCTCTGTTCCCATCTGTTGCTGGAAGAAGCTTCTCTGATGATGACTGCGTAAGATAGCCTCCTTTTCTTGATTATCTTTGTTACATACATATGCACATATATGTGCACATATCTATATAAATACTGCCTTTTTTATTTGTGGCATATATATTGTGTCAGGGTGATGACCACTTTGTGTTGGACAACCAATAAGAGGGCTTATCCTTGGGAGAGGCTAATTCTCCTTCTCCTATTGGTCACTGGTTGTCTGTAGTTCTTTGACTAGGGGTAGGACCCTGAGAAATTTACCCCCTTCCACATTAACATGTGACATGTTAGCTTAGTAATCTTTATGGATTTCTATCTCTGCTGTGCATAGAGATAATATCCCATAGAGATTCCCATCCCCCTGTAGAGATAAATATCCATCTACCACATACTAAGAAGCTTCTAGAACTGGGAAAGTAATTTCTGTGAAGATTATTAATTAATTTGAGTTGGAGAGCACCATCAAGAAGGAATTTTCCAGGTCAGTGTAACTCTGGGATCTGCCTGTCTGAAGGAAAGACTCCATCCAGAGTCATTCTGACCAAGGAGGGCCGTGCCTCACCTCAGCTATGTCTATCACTTGGCCATCACAATTAGTTTGTAAGCCATGTAGCAAAGCTTTGAGTCCAGTCCCACATGACCACTGAGCCATGATCTACCCAGTAAGCACCCCACAAGAAAAGTGGGTTTTCATCAATGGGACTCCATGTCTTTAGCTATAAGCTAAAACATAAATGGACTTAATGGGACATCTTCCCAGGGAACAGCATGCCGTTTTGGCATGTTCACAAGTTGTGTATTGATCAACTCAGGGCAGGTTGCCCACCACTCTAGGTGTTTACTGTTTCCCTGTGGTGAGTGCACTCAGCATCCTCTCTTCTAGCAGTGTTGGGTCACTCAATACACCCTCACTGACTGTAATTGCTGCACCCAGCTGTGCAACACAACGCCAGCTGTGGAGTCTTCCATGCTGGCTGAGACTATGTTCACACTGAACACCTATTCTTTTTCTCGCTCTCTAGACCCCAATGTTCTGCTCACTCGTTGGCTGTATAAACTAAATACTCTTAGTCTTGATTTGAGCATGTAATCATGTGGCATTTGCTTTTCTGTACATGATTCATTTCCTTTACATTGGAGTAACCAGTTCTCTCTGACTGCTGTAGTAGACAGGACTGTCCCCCTTCTGATGACTGAGTAGTATCCTGCTGCCCCAGGAAGTCGTGATTGATTCCATTTCTCTGGCCTCGTGAGCAATGATGTAGTAGCCACGGGGGCACAGTGTCTTTTTGAAACATCAATTGTTTTATTTTGGATAAATAACCAGCAAGGAGATTGTTGAGTCACGTGGTAGCTTTCTTTCCAGTTTCTTTGGATTTTTTTTTAACAGTGTTCTCTGTAGAGGGAGCATTAATTTACATTCCCACCAACAGTTAATTTTCCTTTCTCCTTATCTTCTCCAGCATCTGCCAATTTTTCTTTGCACTGGAGACATTCTGTCTAAGGTAAAATGGAATCTCATCCTGCTTCTCTGATGTTGGCTGGGGTGAACATTACCTCACACTCATGGCAGCCATTGTATATCTGTTTTGGGAGATGTCTTTTGGGTCATTTTCCATTTAAAAAGATCAGATTTTTTTAACTCATTATTTTTCATATCTCATTATTGTCTTCCAAACTGTCACAGTCCTACGTTTTCTAAGGGAGGGAGTGTCACCATGTCTCTTTTCTAATTGCAGTGGTCCTTACTCCTGCAGGAGCTGGCTGAAATAAATGCAAAATGGATAGTGTGTGATGGAGCAATTATTCATGGAGGGCAACTGAGAGGTCTGTATAGGCTAAAAGACATGCATTTCTGGTTTCTTGCTTGGTGGACAAATGTCTTGGGAAGTAGGTTAAAAGTTTACCAAAACACACTTGGGTTATCTGCTCAATTTTAGATCCAGGATCGAAGAGTCTATCAACATATTCAGAGCCTCGGAGAGGTTCTCACAGTCTTAATAAAGCGATGAAGACAGAAGCCAGACCCCAGGAGAGGTCAGGCCGAGCAATCAAATTAATGTCTGTGAGGAATGACTCAGTCTTCAAGGTCAGCCTATTCACAGACGTCAGAGTGTCAGAAGGAAGAGACGATAACCACTGACTCTGGCCCTCCGAGCTTGGCAGGCAGCTGTGGGAGAGAAGAAGCTTTTTGCTGAGATAGCAAATTTATGTCAGAATGTACACATCCTTACTTAAAAAAAAAAAAAAACAAATCCAAGTCTAGGTTAACTTTGGTCCTACTGACTGTTGATAAAACAGACTCTCCATTCTCACAACCATCATCCTCGGGCCCCTTACAAAGTTCTTTCTTTCACTGATTAATCCTGAAGAAAAAGGGGAATGAGGGGGCAGCTGGTGGAGAAGAGCAATCAGGTGTGACTGGTCATCAGTGGGCTGTCTGGATAGTAAATTAAAAGCTTTAAATATGGTGTGCCTTGGCCAGACACATTCCTAATAAGGCCTGTGGACTAAACACTCACCCAGCTTCAAATCAGAAACAGATTGTTTTGTTTTGTTGTTTGTTTTTTTGAGGAAGGGCTTTTCTACAAAGCCCTGGCTGCCTTGGAACTCATTAGATAGGTTAGGCTGGCCTCAAACTCAGAGATCCTCTGCTCTTCAAGTGGTAGAATTAAAGGCATGAGACACTATTGCCTGACTAAGTGGTGTTTAGATCTAGACTTGAACTTACTGTTTTTTTTTTTAATTAAATTCCCAAACTCAGAACTAAGAATTGTACCAGTTGCCTGTCGTGGTGGCGTATGCCTTTAATCACAGCATTTGGGAGGCTTAGGCGAGTTTGAGGGAGTTCCAGGACAGTCAGGAGTATTATGCAGAGAAACTTTGTCTCGAAAAACCAAAACCAAACAAACAAACAAAAAAGCGGGGGGGAGGGGTTGTACCAATTGCAGTAGTCTGCAGCCTTGGCCCAGCAGTAATAGCCACTGACAGTGCCAGCCTGTGAGGAAGGAAGGAGAAGTATTTTGTCCCACTGTGTAATCGAGGTATTCAGTATGGCACTTGAAGCCAACACCAACAGCTGTACCAGGGTGCGTGCGGCCATGCTCTCTCACAAAGAGCGCTGGACTGGACTGCAGTTGCCTCCCTTGACAGTGAGGCTCCTGGGACAGGAGATAAGCTGACTGGGGCCTGGAGTCTCCGTGGCGGGCCTTGAGCTGAGTTTTTAGGGAGAAGGGCAGGGTTTGGGGGAATCCGGTTCTTCTCCTCTTTTGAGAATCACCTAGCACACACCTTGTGTGTGAGATGCAGGTGACAATCAAGTCTCGTTCACAAGGTGATTTTGTGTTAGTTAAGACCGACTTGACTTTTAACTGGCATGTGTAATCCAAAGATCCCGTGCTCAGTGATCCCCAAACTTTGGAAACTGAGGCCTGTGCTTAGGATGCCATGGATCAACTACAGGGTTGGCAACAGGAAAGGGGGGTCACTATTGTCTACAGATTAAAATGACCAGCAGGGAAGCACACGCAATAAGAGTTATACTCAGCAAATAGTGAAATGCATGAGCCTTGGCCAGTGTGCAGGTGTCCTCTCAGGAGGGACATCCTATGTGAGAGGAAGATCACTGGTATTGGGGTACTCTCTGTTTCTTACCAGCTGGGTGTCTTGGGAAACCCAACCCTTCAATTACCAGTTGCTTATCTTCACAGTGCATTACTGAGATCCTAGAGCATTTTCTGAAGAGAAAGAGTTGCCACGCAAAATAAGACCTTCAAGGGAACAGTGCAGATCCCTGAGCTTTTCAGCCTGCAGCTGCTCTGTAAAGTGCATTTCCCACCACTCCTGGAAATGCTTCTCCACCTCCTTCTTCTCCCCCCTTGTTTCCTCTCTCTCTCCTTCCTTTTTCCCTCCCTTTTCTCCTTCCCCTTCTCTCTCTCTCCCTTCCTTCCTTT
Organism: Ondatra zibethicus; assembly: GCA_004026605.1. Taxonomy (NCBI): domain Eukaryota; kingdom Metazoa; phylum Chordata; class Mammalia; order Rodentia; family Cricetidae; genus Ondatra; species Ondatra zibethicus. The sequence goes on along the minus strand of PVIU01003412.1, from coordinate 76,333 downwards.
CTTCCTTCTTTCCTTCCCTCCCTCCTTCCTTTCTTCCTTTTTCTCTTCCTTGCTACTGGGGATTAAAAATAGTTTGCCCACGCTAGGCCAGAACTGTGCCACTGAGCTATGGTTCTAGCCCACTCTTACTTTTTATTTTGAGAGCAGGTTTTACTAATCTGCCGAGGCTGGCCTTGAACTCGCGGCCCTCTTGCTGAAGCCTTCCAGTCAACGGAGATGGCAGATCTTCCCCAGGGGCCTGGCTACCTCTCTGCTCTTAGCTGTGTTTGCTTGCGGCAGTGCTTCTCAGCGTGTGCTCTGTTTTATAGATTGTGGGAATCTATAGATCACAGAATCCTCGTGGAGTTGGTCTTCCTAGGGCATAAAGCACACCTTCCAAGCTGTGTGGGGAGACACTCTCCCAGGCCTCTAGCAGCCTGGAGGTAAACATTCCCAGCCCCCACTAGAGGCTTCTCCTGCCAGGCCTCTGTAAGAATGAAGACAATAGGAACAGTGTTAACAATGTCATCCAACTAAAATGGCCTGGTCTTTGACCCCTGCAGCCTCAGATACTTTGGTTTATGGGCTACATTGGCTTCCTTTAGCCCTGTTTAAAACGATAACATGAGAGGCATTAGCTGCTGTATTACTGAGATGGGTTTCTGTGCCACAGCAGGGCTGGGAACTAAGCTAAGCTTGGATACAAGGAGTGAGGCTGTTTGTGATTCTACTTACAGAGGTAGGCCTCTCAAACTTAAAGAAGACCGCAGGATTCTTGAATGAACTATTCCTCTCTTGTTCCTTAAGAATCGAGACTTTTCCTTCAATTGTCAAGATGAAAAGGGAAGTAGGTTAAAAAAAACCAGATTGATCTCAAGGGTGGAAAGTGGTGCTGGCTACCAGTTTCCTCTGCACTTTGTGCCCATGTGACAGGCACTAGGAGTCAGGGAGCCTGTGAAGGCAGGCAGGAGTCCCTCTGCAGTAGCCACCATGCCTAGTAAGTGCTTGAGGCACAGGGACAAAGGCAAAAATGACTAAGGGTTCCCGCATGTGTTCATTTCCAGGTGGGAGTCCAAGGCGTGGCACTGTTCAAAACCGGCCACACAGAAATGTCCTCAGCCCTCTTTCTTATCATCTCGTTTTACTTTTCTCTTGACACTTCCCAATATTTGAAAGAATGTCAGTCACCCAGTGTCATTATTGCGCGTCACCCTTGTCGGATTAACTGCTACTAACAGTGGAGCCTCCCAGTCTCACACATGGATGTAGTGGAGGGCTGTTGTAGGGAGAGCGGGGCCCCTTTGTTCGTCCCGGCCACCCCGCTAGCTTACACCTGAAATAACCACACAGAAATTGTATTAATTAAATTACTGCCTGGCCCATTATTTCTAGCCTCTTATTGGCTAACTCTCACATCTTGATTTAACCCATTTCTAATAATCTGTATGTAACCACAAGGTCGTGGCTTACCGGGAAAGATTTAGCGTGTCTGACCTGGCAGCCTCATGGCGGCTCTCCCGCTGCTTTCTTTCTCCCAGAATTCAGTTCTGTCCTCCCCGCCTATCTAAGTTCTGCCCTATCAAAAGGCCAAGGCAGTTTCTTTACTCAACCAATGAAAGCAACACATAGAAAGAAGGACCTCCTACACCACACGGACATGACCTCTGCTCCTGAAAATACAGTGCCTGGAGGATGGAACCTTCATAAAAAGGGCCAGAGCCAGAGTGGCTAGAGATGGGCCGTGACCTCAGAGACTGAAAAGCTGCTCACTCGCAATGCCAAGTGCCCAGGTAGGATTTGAATGTGAAAAATTGACCACGGTGGTCATGTGGTCATCTTAGTGGCCACATACATGAGTTCTTTACACACATATATGTGTATATACACGTGTTTATTAACTCACGTGTTATTAACTCCTTATTCTATAGTTACTGACATTGTGCTTATATGTGTGCTAAACTGCACTGCATTTGGAGGGTATGTATCACCCTGCTGGGCAATGTCCTGAGACCTAATCAGCCTGGACAATCTTTGGAAGTTTGTCCACCCCAGTGGTGTATCCATGGCCAGAAGTGTCCACAGGGCCAGAATTCGACAGGAGATCCTCATGTGTCTCTCTTTGGGATTTCCAAAGATTCAGCTACTAGGTACAAACTATTGAGTTACTTTGAAAGAAAAATATGATCTTAGTTTGCTTTTTTAAAACCACAGGATGTGGAAACCAGGGTCTTGAGATTCCAAAAAAAGTGCTGTACCACTGAGCCCTATCCCTAGAGTAAAAGTCCGAATTTTGTTCTAGTCTATCTCAGTTTGGATAGTGAGTTCTGGGTGATGGGTACTGAGGTGGGTGTGGCCATTTGTGGGAGGGACGTTGAAAATTCAGAATCATTAACTGCTGTATTAGCCAGAGTTCTTTGGAACAGAACTGAAAGAATAAACTAATCTATGTTTTTATATTAAAAAGGATGTATTGGAGTGGCTCACAGGCTGAGTGTGGTCCGAGCAGTCCAGCAATGGCTGTCTCCTTATAGGAAGATCAAAAACCCAGCAGCTAATCCATGAGACTGAGGTCTCAGCAGTCCCCACCTGGAATTGGCGTTCCCAGAGGGGTCCTAGAGAGCTGCCAGTTTTCAGTCTACACCAGAATCCAGAAGAAGCAGGTTCTAACACCAGCAAAGGAATGGGTCAGGTTAGAAGAATTTGCTTTAATTCCTGTGAATGCCTGTGGATGACCAGAAGAGTACATGTGACCACAGACGGATAAGGACAATAACTCGGGAGAGACACTGAAGGTCAGCATCAGACAAGTCCTTCGGAACCAGAGTGATCTGGTTATCAGGGAAAGAAGATTCCCAAGGATGCAGAGGCTCTTCTAGGGGGTCCCACCTGGTCCACGACATCTGTGCCCAGACAGCCTCTGAGGGCCCAGTTTGTCTCTGCACAAGTCCTGCAGGCAGGAAAAAGAACCGGAAGAGGTGAGAATGAGAATCAGACTTCTAAAGAGTCTGAGGTCAGGTGCTTCTTAAACACAATATAATTTGGGAAAGGCTTCCAGGCAACAGTCATGACAATTCCAGGTGCACAATAAAGCTTAAGGTGTGACTACACAGAAACTCCTTGACAAAGTACATGTGACCTCAAGATGGGTTCTATAGCTAAAAGGCCTAGAACCTAGTGCGGTCTCTGAGACAGCACAGGCGTCAGCAGGAAGTGTGGCATCCCCCTTGAGGATGGGTTCTGTCGACTGGAAACTAAAGCCAAAGGTCTAGGGACGGAGAGTCTGGGACGAACATTCTGGGCATATTTGGGTGACATATGCCTCTACAGAGAACAAAAGGTCACTAGGTCATTAACAATCTCCAAGTCTGCATGGAAAACAGGTATTTCTTCCTTTGAGGAGCTATCCCTGCATGGTTAACATTCTTGGTTTTCCTAGTGCTCTTTGGGCAAAAAGACTTTTGTGTCCCCAATGACAGAGAAGTATCCAATATACAGCTTTCAAAGGGCAGTGGGCAATGTGGCTCCTGTAGGCGCTTCCAGTATAGGGAGACAGAATTCTGTAGGAGCTCCAGGTGTTATGCCCTTGACGGATCCCTAAGATAACAACTACTTGATAAGTGCTTTTACCACGCGGCACAGGGCAAGTGCCATTGCGGTGTGGCTTGTGAATGAGGTTTACATCCTGATTGGGAAGTGAAGGAGCTAGTAAATATCTCACGATACCAGGAAGCTCCTGGACAGGACAGAAATGGCTCCCTCAGGGCAGGGAGACCTCAGTGGTCCTGGTCTGGGTGGCAGACATTAAACCTTTTGAGAGCTATCATTTGTAAAATAAGACCTCATATCCTGAGCTAATTTATTTTGATGCCGCCCTTTTGATTGAGCTGCCACATGAGAAATCTCTGATAAAAGCATTCCTTAATAAGCAGGGCTTCTCTGGTTGTAGACGGTGGTTTTGTCTTGTGAATTGGCACCAGGAAAACATATGTGGTTTGTGAGTGGGATGTAAACTCTCGTTACGTTTCCCCTAAAGCCCAGCAACAGCACGTGCCAGCACTGCCGTGCGGTCTAGCTCCAGCTTCATCCGAAGACTGGGAAATTTAGCTTTTATTGAATTTTTACATACATCAAAACTGCTTTTGTATAAATTTAAAGAAATATAATAAAAAGCATAGGATATGTATGCATATATTCCTGTGGGCTGGAAGGATGGGCTAGACTCTAAGATAAAGTACAGTGGAAGTATGTATTGTGTGTGTGTGAGAGTGTGTGTGTGTGTGTGTATGCACTCACTAAGTCTTGTTCTTACATTTTACATTTACATTTGATGATAGAATCAAGTCCCATAGTTGATTTCATTTTATACTGGGCTATTTGTTGCCATGAATTTTTTCTTTAGATTTTGGAGACAGTCTCAAGAAAATATGAACCTTTTTCTTAATTACTTTTAATCTTATTATATATCTCTCCTCCCAGTGTTTTAAGATATATTTTTGTCTAGAATTTCTGGAAACTTTATGATATTTTATGTACAAATACTACATTGTAAGTCATAGCTAAAAATCCAGGGCTAAATGCAAGCTCAAGTTGTGTAAATTAGAATTATTACTTTTTTAAGTCACAAGGATGCTCAGTGAAAAACTTTGTTTCATCAGCAAAAACTTGCTGAGAATATTTCCAGGTCAAAAGTTAAAGTCTGCTGAAATGCTAATAAGCTGCTTTGTGTCTGAACTTAAAGACAACAGTGTTTGAAAGTATTGACCGGTGTGTGTGTGTGTGTGTGTGTGTGTGTGTGTGTGTGTGTGTGTGTGTGTGTGTGTGTGTGTGTACCTATACAATATGTAAATACTATGCTGAAATATCACATTATGGATTTATTCACATGTATGCATACACACAAACTTCTGCTTAGGGGAAAATTAAGTCCATTATCACTTCTTGGAGTCCCTGCTGGTTTTAATGAACATGGAGGGTTTCAGTTAGATGATTGACTTGTCACAAAAAAGGGAGAATGTTCAAAGTGAATGACTTTTAAAAATTGAAATGGCTAAGGAAAAACAAGTAGATGATAAGGATATTTTGATTTTTAATGGGCTAGGATTTCCCCCATAGTCACATTTTGGTGGTTGATGATGTAGAGTTCATCACACAGGTGAACTTCCTGTCTCCAGTTGTTTCTACTTCAGTGAGGTCAAGTGGGAATCTGTTCAGGGAACAGAAGGAGGTCAAAAGTAGGAGTCTTTAACTGAGTTCTCTTCACCTAAGTGGAGATGGCATGAACCTAATGATCCTGGAGTTCTGTTGGCCTCTAAGACACAGAACCAAAGGGCCACTGAGCATCAGAGGAAAGAGCATGGCCTGTACAACAGGCTGTGCGGTCCACGTTCTGACAATGTTTAGCTCTGTCGCCTCGGGTGACGAGTTCCCTCAGTCATGTGGTGGTGTTACCAGCCACTGAATGTTAGGTGTTTTAGTTTACCCCTTTATTTCTCTGTTTCCTTCTGTAAAATGCTTAAGAAATAGACATAGCACATGGGGCTGGGGCAGGACACTGGAAGTGAGCTTGGCACAGTGTGCATGGAAGTTCAGTTTAGGAAACTTGAATGCGTTTGGGCCTCAGAGGCTCAAACAAATGGACAACACAGTGAGAGGAGATGAACTGGACCAGGGCCTCCTCCATAGACCCCACGGCAACCTAGGATCGCCCTGGGAGGCCTACTTTGCTTTTTACAGCAAGCATCCGAGTACCCTGCAGGGACATTGGCAGTGCTGTCTACACAACTTAAAAAGCACTTAGAGGAAGGCAATTCCATTAGGCTAGGCATAATGGGCGCACTCAGGGCAGCCTTTGTAAATACACGGCTAATGTCATTTTGACATGTTTACAGGCCAGGACATGCTTCACCTAGGTCAGGACCTTCAGATGGCTCCGCTGGCCCTCAGGACAAGGCCTTACCTCCCACACCCAATACTCCATTCCTATTACTGGAACATGGAAAAATGGGACCTGTCAGTAAACAAATTATTGTTCTGAAAGACTGTGAGATGGGCCCTGAAGGTGCATGGGTCAGACCAGCAGGAGACAATTGCCAGGAGGCTAAGACGCCATCCTCCTACTTAGGAGCTGGCTACTCAAGGGCCATTTTCATCATCTTCAGTTCAGAGAAAATCAGAGCCACGGCCACACTTTTACAAAAGAAATCCCTGAAATAACAGGGATCAGGGGCTAACTGATCAGAGATCTTCATGCTCTTGGTTGCATTGGGCAGCTGTCCTCATGGCCCCGAAATGTGCTTGCTGGAGTGTGGATTGAGATTCAAAGCCCTTCTGTCCATCACGTGTAGATGGCTCTACAGGAGGATCCTACTGGCTCCCTTTGTCTGATGCCCCTTTACTGCTTAGCGAGGCCACTGACATTGCTAATGGCAGAATATAATAGGTCTGACTGGGAGTTACATGCCCAGGAAGCATTTTTTAGTGTTTGCTCTCTTTAATTTATGAATGAATTATTTTGTGTTTTGTGTGTGTGTGTGTGTGTGTGTGTGTGTGTGTGTGTGTTATCAGACCCCCAGGGCAGAAAAATTTTGATTCTATGCTAAGTTTTGTTTTGTTTTTAGCTTTTATTTTATGTTGATGAATGCTATGGTAGTTTGAATAAGCATGGACCCCATTGGTTCATATCTTTGAATACTTGGTCACCAGGGAGTGGCCCTAGGAGGAGGTGTGATCTTGTCAAAGTAGGAATAGGTGTGGTCTTATTAGAGGAAGTGTGTCACCGGAGTTGGCCTTGAGGTTTCAAAAGCCCACACCAGACCCAGTCTCTCAACCAGAAGATCAGAGTATAACTCTCAGCTACTTCTCTAGAACCATGCATGTCACCATGTTCCCTGCAATGATGATGACCTGATGAAACCTCTGAAACTGTAAACAAGCCCCCAATTAAATGCTATCTTTCATATGAGTTGCCTTGGTCATGGTGTCTCTTCACAGCAAGAGAACAGTGACTAAGACACGTGTTATACCTATATGTATGTCATGTATGTCTGCATACCACATGTATGTCTGGTGCTCGAAGAAGCCAGAAGAAGGTGTCAAATCCTTTGGCACAGAAATCACAGACAGTCATGAGTGAGCTGCCACGCGGGTGCTAGGATCACAACCTGGATCCTCTGTAAGAGCAGCAAATGTTCTTAACTTCTGAGCATCTCTATAGCTCAAATGCTGTTGATGTTTCAAAACTAGTAAATGCCTACAAATAGTTCATAATCTACAACCCTAGGATTGCAGGGCAAATTTGACCCATGAAGTGGCTGGGATTTCTTGTTATTGCCGTAAGCCAATGGAAAAGAACCAGGCTCATGAGAAGGTTAGGGTGGGTGGTATCCAAGAAGGAGCAAAGGGCATCTTTGGATTCTCAATCTGTAGCCTTAACTTTGAGCCTATGATTTAATCACTCCAGCTTGGACATTGGTCCTGGCCCTAGGATCATTGCATTATTTTTCTACAAGGATATGGCAGCCTTCCCCAGGTTAGCAGGAGCTGGCGTAGAGACTGCCGGTTAAAGGGTTTGTGGAAAGACCAAGATGGGGCTCTAGGGATGCCCACTTTCATATTTTGTTCTTTTGTTCATGTGGCTTCTCTGAATATGGTGGGCTTTGGTGGCTAAACTTCCCTTCCTCATCGGCACCAAGCTCTAAGGGTTTAACTGTGCACTAGCCTACTGTGTGTGCTAGACCACAAGCCTACTGTGTGTGCTAGGCCACAAGCCTACTGTGTGTGCTAGGCCACAAACTAGGATGGTGTCAACTGTTTCACTCAGCTGCACACTGAACGCAACTCATCCACGCTGCCTGGCACATGCTCACGATCGCTCACTCTGCTCTCTAATGCCATCTAGAATCTGAGACCGAAGAGGCCAGAATCCAGTTTCATTTACTGACTTTTCCCCACGGCCTTAAAAATGCCAGAGAATTTATAAGAGCCAGACAAGCCAGGTTTGAATTGTGTATGAGGATCCCCAAATACTCATTTCTGACTCCTGCTCCACCTCCCTGCCTCCCTGCCTCCCTGCCTGCCTCCCTGCCTCCCTGCCTCCCTGCCTCCCTGCCTCCCTGCCTCCCTGCCTCCCCGCCTGTCCTCTCCACCTTTTGCTCCTCCACTCCAGCTCCATGCCCAGCCTCAGGTTCCCACATCAGGTTTGCAGCACTAGATAGTCTCCAAGAGACAAAGCAGGAGCTTGGGTTTCGAATCTGGAATGATCCATCGATGATAACTAAATCATACCAGAGTGGTTTAGATTGCTCTCCATGGCTCCAAGTCAGAGTACTGGGTGGAGTCAGGATCTCTGAATAAAAACTATTGTCTGGATAAAATATTTGGTGTGGCTAGTAGCTAACAAGGACCAAGAATCTCTAGATGGAATGCTGCTTCTCGTGTGACTAGAGACTTTCTGCTTTTCGTGGGGAACACATGGTGTCATCTCCTGCCTTGTCTCTGGACAATTCTGCCTTTGCACAGAATGAAGCACCACTGGCCATACTTTGTGAAGTTTTTTTTTTTTAAAGAGAATTTGTATTTAAAAATGGGTGTGTATGTGTGTGTGTGTGTGTGTATGTGTGTATGTATGTGTGTGTATGTGTGTGTGTATGTGTGTGTATGTGTATGTATGTGTGTGTATGTGTGTGTGTATGTGTGTGTATGTGTGTGTATGTGTATGTATGTGTGTGTATGTGTGTGTATGTGTGTATGTATGTGTGTGTGTGTGTGTGTGTGTGTATGTGTGTTTTGTGTTCCCCACCGAGGCCATGTTGGGTCCCTGGAGCTCAAGTTACTTGAGGTTATGAGTTGCCCAGTGTGGACGCTGAGAACAGAATTCTGGTCTTCTTCAAGAGCAGCAAGTGCACTGAGCTGCTGAGTCATCGCTCCAGCTCCAGGAACGAATATCTTTATTGTTGAGTTAGAGAATCCTTATTGAAAGGTAGTGGGAATGCATAAAATTGCAGATGCGTGTACAGCTAAGCCCCATGCGGGTGAAGCTAGATGGTGGTCTCAGCCCAGAAAGAGCCTCATTGCATCTCAGACCTGTTCCTTTAAATACGACCCCACTCTGACTTTCATTACACAGATTTCTTCTGCCTTTTAAAAGCTGCACAAATGTCATGATATAAGATTTATGGATGTACCTAGCCTATGATAAAGAATACATTATTTCTCTTTACCACCACCAAACAAAACCCATCATATTTTTTTGGTCCATTTGTCTATGTACAGCTGGGTGGTTTGTTCTCAGTTTTATAATACTCGAATCTATTAATGCACCATCAGTTTTTGTTCATTATATTGGTGCCAGAGAAGTGGATTATTATCAGAATTTGGCCACTGAAAATGATGCTGTTGTGAACATTTGTAAGCAAGTGATTTGGGGACTGCACATATGTGTGCTTTTCTGTTGTGTATACACGGATGAGGGAACTACTGGTTCATGGAGAAGAAATATGTTCAGCTTCATTAGACACCACTAAGTGGTTTTTCAAAGTTGCTGTGTAAATTTAGATTTCCAGAGCAGTGTGTGAGAAATCCTGCTGCTTCGAATCAAGCCCAACATTTTACATGTTCATTTGAAATCTATTTTAGTGATTCTGATGGGTATTTAACATGTTTTTTATTTAGATTTGCACTCCACAATAGATTATATGTGGTGACTAGTATTTGCATGCAAGTCTTGTGTGGTATAGGTAATTGTATGATGTTTTTCTATAGCAATCTAGTATTCTTACTACCTTTGATTATTCCTTGCAATAGTTCACCTGTGGATGTTGGGAGTGGTGTTCATAGACAATCCTCCTCATCTGAAGATAATTGTTTTTGTGGGAACTCTCACATTCTTGCTTGCTTCATTCCTGATTGCAGAAGGAAAAACATCAATCTTACTATGCACCATGATGCATGATGTGGACATTGTATAGGTGCCTGCACTGAGATTTTTCTGTTTTCTCCCTACCTTCTAGATGTTTGCTCTAGATCACTTCAGATAAAGGTGCTACCACAAGGGCTTCCTATATCAGCGAGTTTTTGGCCCCTCTTTCCTTCCTGTTGATCTGAGAATTGCATTGGGCAATTTTCAAATGTTAGCCATTCTTGGGTTGAAAAATATCTAATCCTGTTTTAACCTTTTGTGCATAAATGGGTATATTATTCTTTTGCTAATAATTTTGCACTTTTATCCACAGGGGAATTATCATAACCATCTTTCCTTGTATATTGTAGTTGGTCTTGGTGCGAGGCTAACACGGATTTCTGTTTGAGTTTTGTCATCTTTCTTCCCTTTGCTGTTTGAGCTTATGGTCCTTTGAAGTTAGTGGTTATCTCAGACATTTCGACAGGCACCTTTGTCACCAGCAATGCTAAAGTTTAAACACGTTGACCTTATTCCCCGCTCCTTTCCATCATCATTGCCATAGAGTTAATTTTATGTACGTCTCAACTCTGCAAGGCTAGATTAATATTGCATTTACTGCTAATGTTTAGTTTTACTTTTTAGAGTCATATCTTTATAGGTTAATTTTTCCCTTCCTGCATTTTTTTCTTGTTTCTACCCAGGAGCATTTTCTTTCCAGTTACTGACCAGCTGGTGACTGGTGGATCACAACTCTTTTCTGTTTATCTGAAAGTTTTCCGTTTTAAAATACTTTAAAGATTTTTTTTAGTACTTTATATGTGTGAGTACCTGCATGTATATATGGACATCATGTGTAAATGCAGTGCCAATGTGGGTGCCGGGAGCTGATCTTGGGTCCTCTGCAAGAGCAGCCAGCGCTCGTAACTGCTGAGCCATCTCTCCAGCCTCCTGAAACATCTCATTGTCCTCCTTGAACAGCTGTCCCTGTGCATGTCCAGCTGTTTTCTGTTCATGTCCTAGCGATGCTATTCCATTGTTTCCCATGTTCCTTATTTTTCTACTGTAAACTTAGCTGTCATCACGTCCTTGAAGACAGCATTCTTTACAATTTATTTATTTTTTACAATTCTAATTGACATATTTGCCCATATAGAGGAGTGCAGTGTCATAATTCAATGCATAGGGACAACATGAAGTGATCAATCCAGGTGGCTAGTATTTCTGTCACCTCGTTTGTCATCTTACTGTGTCACAGAGCTTGAAATTGTTCCATCTGGCTCTTTGTCAGGGTCACAGTGAGCTACTGCCATACCCTTGCACCGCAGAACATGGGCGCTTGCTCCTCCTTTTCTCTCCTCTGTCTTTGCTGTGCTGACCCAAGTTGGATTCCATTCCATTGGCATGCAGTTCTCAAAACCGTGGTTATCCCGTATTACGGAAGTGAAGGGTCATTCTCTGCTGACATACCATCCTGCCTCATTGTGCTTCAGTCACTGATGAGCCACACAGCTTTGTAGTGCACCATGATTGCTCCCTAACGTGTTTCTGTCTTTCCCATCCCTTTTGCTGTCTATGACTCAGTTTGCACATTCTATGCTCATCATCTTCCAGATCTTGATTTTACCAAATCTGATCTTCTGTGGCACCTATTGAATCCTTATTTCAACTGTTATAATTTTTAGTTCTAGAATTTCTATTTAATGTTTTGAAAAGAGAATATTATAGATCCCCGCCAGAATAACCCTATTTTATTCTATATAGAATTCTATAAAGAATGATTCACAATAATTTTTAAATTATTGTCTACAGCTCATGCTTCAAAAAAAAACTAAACCATTTGTGAATTTGTAGGTTTTTTGGGGTCATTTTGTTCTCTTGCTTCTCTGTTTCACTATGTTTGAGTTTTTAATTAAAGGCTGGACATGGGGTAGAAATGCTGTGGAGTCTCAAGACAGTGTTAACTGTTTCTAGAGAGGGCCGAGTACACCTGGGACAGGTGTATAATCTGATCAGATTAGGTTGGGAGCCCGAGTGAGGTGGGTTCGGTAAGGTTGCTCCCCCTTTCATCCATTGCGCTCCTTGGATGAATACAGCTTGCTCTCAATCTCACCTGTGAGCCTAGGGTACTCATAAGGGCTCTTTGATTTCTGTTGCTTCTAAATTAGCCCATCAGGCCGTTGACAACTCTGTCCCAGCCTCTGCAGTTCTCAGTTAAACCCTTCAGGTCTTGCTCCCAGCTGTCTCGGCTCTGTTCTTGCTCCCCTTCATGCTGGCCCTCAGCCTTTCTGGTGTTCTTTGCCAGGGAGCTCTGCTGAAGAGCAAGGGCTGGTGCGCCCTCCGCTAATCTTGAGTGACCATGCGACAGTCTTAGAAAGTAAATGAGCCGTGAGGGTTCTACCAGTAGGAGTGGGACCAATCCCCTGGGACAGAGTTTACAGGAGTAAGCGATCCAGTTCTGGGACATTGGAGAGACACAGTGTTTGTTCCTTTTCCCCTTCTGTCCCCTCTGCCCTGGGGAGAAGCCGAGACAGGCTCATCACTGAGGAAAGGGTGTTCTTGAGACACTGGACCTGCTGGTGCCTTGGCCATGAACATTACACATGCCCCAAGTTGGGGAACTATAGATGCACTTACTTATAAATTACTCCATCTTGGGTACTGTGTTAGATCCAGAAGCACAGGTGGACTTGAGAAGTTTAGAAACATGCCAGGGCAGCTGGGAAACCAGTGTCTCCCAGTTCTACAAGGTTCCCTCAAACCCCAGTGGCTCCCTTGTCTCTTGGCCACAGCTCTGTAACAAGTCTTTCAACTCTAGCCCGTCCCAAAAGCAAACACATCAGCGAGTGTCTCGGTTGGAATCAGCACACAGGCCGGCTCCCCACGGCCCTTCTCTGCATGTTGGCATTCCTCTGTCCTGCTTCTCTTGGCTGCTCTCCAGGTCCTTCGAGTAAATGCTTCAGTGTTTTATCTGATTTCCTAGTTAGTCCTGGAACTGTGCCATCACCAGATAAAGCATATGTCAGGAGATTTATTTCTTAAAAGCCTGGTAATTAGCATATGGATCACACTTAACTGTGGCCATTAAGATAACTTTTGGTTAAAAAAAAAAGACAGTTCTTCTGAAGTTGATTTATAATGTCCTGGTTAATCCAACACTAAAGAAAACTAGAGACTTCAGTCTTGAGTAGGCAAAGAGCAGTCATCTCTCTTTGACCATAGACTCTGCAACCACCTTTAGAGCTTACAGGTGGGGGTGGGAGGAGTAAGGATGTTTAGAACAGTCCCACACATTCACAGATAAGTGTACAGGGCAACAGACAATGAGCGTTGGACTATATACAGAGTGGTGTTGTGTCTAATTTTGTGTGTGGTTCTTACTTTCTTGTGACATGTTGCACGATCAGCATTAATGGTGCTTCTCTTTGGAGCTAAGAGATTTCAGCAAAATCCATGGGTCAAGAGGTTGGGATTCTTTCTGGTCTTTGATGCAGGACTCCCTAAGACACTCCCTCCTGTTGTTTTGGAAAGTCTTGGTTGTGATTCATGTTGTGTTACAGACCGAGAAGCTAATGAGATGCTCAGCGCTGCTTTCCTGCCTTCCCCGCAATAGTAGAGAGCTGTCCTTTGCAGAGACTTGGCAGCATGGCCATGCAATTGGCTCAGAAGGCAATCAGTTGCTCATGGTAGGCATCTTGGACAGTGAGTTGACATTGTCATCAACTGAAAATGAGATCTTAAAGACAATAAAATGAGCTTTCTCACAAGAAAGCATCTGAAGACCATCAATCAAACTCAGGTGTCAAATTGGACACAATAGTATAGAACCCCCCTGCCCAGATGGCCTGGACCATTCCTGGAGAGATGGAAAGTGGCGGTGGTGCAAGGGGAGACAATGTCATTCTTTTTGATGACATTCTCCTTCTCACATGAGAGAAGGGTTAAGTGTCCTTGGGCTCATATCTAATTGGATAATAAGTACCAGCAAAGCTGGAAGGTCTCTGAGTTTATAAACGCCATCTTTCCACATTAGAAGAGGAAGAGACCCAGGCTGGCGGGCAAACTTCTCATGCTGTGTCTCTGTTCTCTGTGAACTAGTTTTCCCATCTCTCACTCTCCTTTCCTAATCCCAGTCTGCTACTACTTGATTCAGAGGCCCAGAGATGTGGCCACTGGCTTTGGACATTGGAAACTGTCTTAGTTAGGGTTTCTATTGCTGTGAAGAGACACTCTGGCCATGGCAACTCTTATAAAGAAAAATATTTAATTGGGGCTGGCTTACAGTTCAGAGGTTTAGTCCATTGTCATTGTGGCAGGTGGCACACAGGCAGACAGGGTGCTGGAGAAGGAGCTGAGAGTTCTACATCTTGACCCTCAGGCAACAGGAAGTGAGCTGAGTGCCACATTATACTTAGCTTGAGCATAGGAAACCTCAGTGCCCGTCCCCACAGTGACATACTTCCTTCAACAAGGCCACATTTACTCTATACTCTAACAAAGCCACACCTCCCAATAGTGACACTTCCTATAGGGGTCATTTTCTTTCAAGCCACCACAGATGTTATTTGGTATTTCAAGCCATCTTTGTATATTAGTGATGAAAATGGGAGAAGAATCAAGGTTTTTAAAAAGAAGAAGCAAAGAGACCCTGTTGTGTGTAGTTGTACTGTCTGTTACTGTTTGTGTATTTGTTTGAGACTTTTCCTCCACGCCTATGGTTCCTGTGGTTCTGGGAACTAGATGCTTTCAGGATAACCATTACTTTTCTTTGTCTCCATCTCTCTTCCTGATGAGTTACCTCTAAGAACCCTCAGTACTCATGGAGGCTGCATCCTTGAGCTGGTCCTTTCCTACTGAACTGCCTTTCTGTCTTGTATGGGAAACACAGGTGACCTTGTTGTTTAAATGACACTGTGGTTGAGCATCAAGCACAATTAAAGTGGAATATTTTTCCAGGTAGCTTATTTAAGAGCCAATGTGACCATGAACATTTTGGCATAGAGCTTGGCCAGAAAAGTGGGTCTCAGTGAAGGAAGGTAGAGTTTCTTCTCCCATCAATGCAGAGAAAAGATTTCTCCAACACCACCATCCATTAGAACTGGATATGCTTGTAATTAGCTTTCTCAAGGAGGAGAAAGTACAGCCACTATACCCACCAGTTCTTGAGCCATGCTTCTTGCTGTGGCTTTATTCCATCAAGAGCACTCTTTCTTACTCATCAAGATGTCCAGGGTGCAGTGTGGACATTAGATCCCTGGATGTAAAGGTCCTTGTTGTAATGATCCACATCAGAGTTCCCAGAGTTCATATATTAAGATTAAAAAGAGTAACAGTTCTGGGATGGCATTGTTTCCAGATAAAATGATAACAGAAACAACTATGCTCACCTACCATTGTCTGCTGTCATGTCTAGAACCTACGAGGTCACACACGTGCATGTGCACACACATATGCATGCACATACGTACCATCCACACATACATATACATAAACATACATACCACACACACACCACATACACACATGCATATAAATACATACCACATACAGGTATACACACATACACACATATGCACACATACCACATACACTTACACACACATGCACAAACACACCACACATACACACCAAAGAATACTCAATGTTGAACATTAATTTTCCTAGCTCTAGCTCCATTTAACACAAGACTCAACACGGGTGCTCTGCTTTTTAGCACGGTCAGTGATTTATGCACCTGCAACATGTGATAATAATTCTACACCATAAATTTCCCATTTGGAAATATGTAACACTCTGGATTTAAAACAACACAGATATGAATCATTGAATATGCATGCTTAAGTGTTTCATTATGCATCTTTTCATCATTTAGTGTCAGATAAAAATTACTCAAAACATTTATTTTCAAAAAATCACTCTGTGTTATTGTTTGTAACTGCAACATTAAATCTAGAAATTCATTCTGTTGATAAATTAGGTTATTAATAATATTGCCTATAGCCTTTAATCTACTTTAGAACATCTTAGAAATCAGTACTGATATTGTTAGTAATTCATATTCATGCATGCTGGTTAAAAGGTTTGAAAAATTAGCTGCAGATGGCTTCATGTTTATGGATGTCCACACATATTTTGCAGTAGTTAGTGAGCATTGGTTTGGAGGGGACTTGAATGTGACAGGTAGATGAGATGCAGAGCAGGTGTGGAAATCTAGGCCTCAATTCCCAGGTGTTCCCTTCCTTTGTTTCCTCACTGATGACTCAATCAAGAGCGGCACTCACTCACTTGGCACCGAATACCGTGGGGGGCTCTGTTTTAAGGCTAATCCATAATATGGTTCCTATCCTTGGGGACTGCAGCAGGGTTGGGCCGTGATATTAAGTTATGAGGACATAAGGTGAGTCGTATGGGGAACAGGTTTAGTGTTGGAGAAACATGACACTGAAGGAGACCGTGGCCACCTCCGGAGGTCAGGGATGGTGTCAGGGGCTTAGAGAGCAGGTAGAGAGGAAGAGAAAATGTGAAGGGACGTCAGGCACGTCACTGGGGGAGCAGAGGGAAGCGGAGGTCTGAGGATGAAGAAGGTGGATGATGGAAAATGAGGGGACCTGTCCTGCTGCAGAAGACAGCATGCAGAAGGTGATGGGGGAAACTCATTTGCACACGGTAGGACCAGGATATAGAAGCCGCTTAATGTATTTGCCCAACATACAACAGAATGGCTACTGTGCTGGCTAGTCTCATGTCAACGGGACACAAGCTCTAGTCATCTGAGAGGAGGGAGCCTTGATTAAGAAAATGCCTCCATAAGATCAGGCTGTGGGGACCTGAAAGTCATTTCCTTAAGTAGTGACTGATGGGGGAGGGCCCAGGCTAGGCTGGTGGTCCTGGGTTCTATAGGAAGGCTGAGCAAGCCATAGGAAGCAAGCCGTAAGCAGCACCCCTTCATGGCTTCTGCATCAGCTTCTGCCTCCAGGTCGTTGCCCTGTTTGAGGCCCTGTCCTGAATTTCTTCGATGATGAACAGTGATGTGGAAACATAAACCAAATAACCCCTCCCCCCGTTGCTTTTGGCCATGGTGTTTCCTCACAGCAATGGTCACCCAAAGAAGGCCAGTTACAAATAAAGAATGCTTCCTTTCTGGAGATGATCTTCGGGAAAGCGATTTGGGAGTGAGGGAGAGACTTCATCAAACCAACATCTTAAAGGCGATGCCTGGTGAGAGCCGCATGGGATTGTGGCTCAGGTGTGTAGTATTTCTTTGCAGAGCTTCTGGTGTCTGCTCGTGCTATGTGCATTGATTCATGTTATTTACTTTTTGCTGTGCTTGGAGGTAGAACTCAAGACAAGTGCTCTGCCTCTGCGCTATCCCCAAGCCTTACATTCATACTAAAAACAGCACAAAACCCAGAACAGCAACAACAAAGCAAAACCCCAGCCTTTCTGTACAAACATAACTGTAAAGAGCAGGGCAATAGAATTTTGCTTCCTTCTCTTTTCACATAAAAATACAGTTTTAACTGGTGCAGGCCTTTAATCCCAGCTCTTGGGAGGCAGGCGGATCTCTGTGAGTTTGAGGCCAGCCTGGTCTGCAGAGCGAGTTCCAGGACAGCTAAGACTATACAGAGAAACCCTGTCTTGAAAAACCAAAAACCAAACCAAAACAAAAAAATCAAGAACCAGTACCAAGACCAAAACCAAAACCAAAACCAAACCAACCAACCAACCAAACAAACAAACAACCCGGGTTTTCCCAGCACCAACACTGTTATAAGCAGATTGCTTAATGCTTATTCTTAACACACAGTCTCCCAGGGAGTCCCTTTAAAGCTTACTCACCCACAGGAGTTGTATTGAACATGAACATTGTCACTACAGATGATGCCGCAAAAAACATGATGTATGTGTGACTATTTTTTCTTTCAGCTTCTGTTGACTTACTTGTTGAGCACACATTCTCTCGCGTGAGGTGATGGTACCAGCGTGGGAAACCTGGGGTACTTTGTACATGATCCAGACTGCTCCTCATGGCTGTGTGGATGGACTGACGAGCCACCAGCAGAAAATGAAACACTGTGTTTCTTTCAAACAAAAAAATCGAATGAACAAACAAACCAAGGGAACCTGGAAGAGGAGAGGACTCTGGCATGGATGAGAGAGAAAGGCAGTTGGCAGGTGATGGGGCAAGGGAAAGCAAAGTAGAAAGAAGACAGTGGGCAGCTGTGATGGAGATGAGGGGGCTGAGGGTGAGGGTTCTGGGAAGGCCTAGCTGAGGGTGAAGGTGCCCCCTGAAGTATTTGATTTCCCCACATTTAACTGAACTCTCCCAAAGGCTAGGAGTTCCTGGGAAGGTCATCTCTTACAGTTCCTCTTCCACCTACAGCTCTGGCTACCAGCCGAGGGTTTGCCCCTTTCAAAGGGTCATGCCTTCAGCCCCTCTAATGTTCCTCTTGATTCTGTCTGTGGGCAATGTCAATGGCCTTCCTCCTGAGTCAGTGGGGCACAAGGTGGGGGTCTTTATGAAGCTTGCTGCATTTCTCAGGATCCTCCCTCTCCTTGCACCTTCCCTTTGAGCCTCTCCTGGTGCTGGCGCTAGGAGGGGACCTTAACTTTGAACAGGGGTCCCTATGCCTGTCACTGTAAATGCCCACAGGTCACGGTTGGGAAGAGAGTGCACAGCTACTGTTCTGGTGTTTTTGACACTGTAGAAGTTGCAAAGTCCAAGACTACACACAAGCCGTTGTCTCCATTGGCTGGGAAAAGCTCAGCCGCAGAATGTACCCAGGTGATGAGCAATGTCTCAGTGTTTCACCTATATCCTAGCTGTGGGTATACATGTTGCTGTTTCATTAACACCAGTGTAAGCCATCAAGACATGTTTGGGAAACTGAGGAAAGATGAGTTATTGGAAATATATGTATTTCCCTCTCCCAGAATGCGTTTGAAAGTTCGAACAATGGTGCCTTGACCTCTTCTCCTTAGAGTCTCTTGCCCTTGCTGTCATGGCGTGCGTTCTCCTTCCCTGTCTTCACTGGGACACTGTCAGCTCAGGGAAGCCTCGTCTAGACGCCCGAGCGCTTCTCTCCTCCCCACCGTACTTGACACTCTTCCTAACTTTATTTCTCTTTAGAGTAATTGTCACGACTAGTGTTATCACCTTTCCCAGTCTCTTGCCCTCACCACTCTGAGATGTAGAACTCCTGCTCACAGCATCGTTATCTCGATGCCCACAGCAGAGCCTGGCATGGGTTGGTACAGTTGTCCCTCAGTGTCCTGGATTCTGTACCGGTGGCTTTAGCCAATATTCTATTCAGGAAAAAAGTGACATCTGTAGTTCTTCTTTGTAATTATTCATGGGACAATATTGTATAATGACTATTGCTGCATCATTTCAATTGTGTTAGGCATGGCAAGTAATCCATGGATGATTTAGTGTCCTAGGGGAGTATGTATGTAGATTGTATGCAAATTCCATGCTTTCAATATCAGGAATCTGTGCATCTACGGATATTGGTGTCAGTAGGGTCCCTGGAGCCATCTCTCCTGCATGTGGAGGGACAAATGCACTCAAGAAGTATTGGTGGAGCTAATGAATTAAAATCATTGATCTTTCGACTCAAAACAGAAAAATAATTCCAAGAGCAATCATGCTTAAAGTGGCATTCAGGCATCTAGGAGTAATGTCTCAGTCAAAACAGAGTGTTGAGTGAGGGTCATGTGACACACACTCCAGCCCAGAGATTCTGATGAGTACCCAGCCGAGCATCTCCATTTCCCCTGAATAGTTGTTATCCATCATCTTCATGTGCCTGGGTAAGAGAGCTTGTATGGGGGAGTGAAGCCACAGAGGTAGAAGCTCCAGCTTCTGAGAGTGGGCAAGTGGGGCAGATGGCGGTCGCTGAGCTGTCGTTCACACTGGGCCAGTCTTGGATGGCGGAAACTGGAGTTAGAGTGGAGGGAGGGCTTTGCTCCTGCTTCTTCTCTCTCCTTCTTTGAGATCACAGGCATATGGTTCTCATGGCAACCCGGCCTTTCCCTTGGAATTATCTGAGCTGGAAGATAGGAAGTGATAGGCCATGATGACCTCACCACCTTCACAACGCAGGGGCTCCTGGCCATCCCAGGACCTTGAGGTCGTACAATGCCCAGGTCTAGAGAAGGCATCTCACATACTCAGGCATCAGTTGGAGCGTGGATAACGGTCAATGGCTCCTTGTCCTTGCTCACTGCTGGGTACTCCATTGTCTCCCATCTGCAGCTATTCTGCCCACAGGAAAAGAAGGAACAGGTTATAGATTTTGTTCACAAAATTTCCCAAGTGTAACTTGATGTTAAGTCACATCCTTGTGTCTTTAGGACATGGGGATGCCCTGAAGGGAATTTCATTCATTCCTGGGATGAAATACGGAGCCAATTTGGAGGCAGGGATTGTTTTTACATGTGCTGACAATCCTAGACACCTGGTAAAATACACTGCTTTCAACAGTGGACTGTTTCTCCATCTCCCCTGTGCATGTATTTGTTCAATGTAGTGATATTTCATTTGTATTTTAATAAATAAAGCTTGCCTGAAGATCAGAGAGTAAAACAGCCGCACTGATCAGCCTTACAGACCAGGCAGTGGTAACACACACCTTTAATCCCAGTATGCACACTTGTTGCCGTAGAAACCAGGTAGTAGTGATGCACGCCTTTAATCCCAGCTCTAGACAGGAAGGAATACAAGCCGGGAGGAGACAGCTCTCAGGCCCAATCTCATTCTGAGATTCCTGCAGTCGCCATTTTCGGACTGAGGTTGAGGTAAGGGCCAGTGGCTTGGCTGCTTTGCTTTTCTGGTCTTCAGGATGAACCCAATATCTGCCTCTGGGTTTTTGTTAATTGTGCTTGAGTTCAAGGTAACCTTGGGGTGATGTTTACCATGGGCATCCACCTCCTAGTGCTGAGTATGTCAGGGGATCAGCGTACCCTCTCCAGACCCAGGGTGCCTCCAAGGAGGGAGCCATCTCCCATGAATTTGCTGTGTGGCAGGTGGAAGAGAAGAGCCACTATGCCAAGAAGAGCATTTAGTTTTTACCTCATCCCTAGACCAGCTGCAACCAAAGCAGAGGGGACATGTATGACAAATAAGAAAATTTTGTTCGTTTGTTTCTTATGCCTGGAGACAGCACAGAGCTCAGTATGTAATTGCTACATGACTGACCACCCCAACAGTCTCTGTGCCCCTGTCCAAACAGCCTGATGATAATGTAAGACGTATGACTTAGTTGCTGCTGTCACTCATTCTGGGTCAGTCATTCCCAGCAGATCTGCCAGATAGGCAACAGAGCCCAAGAAGATGGGGCAGAGCCTGGTCCAAGTTATCAGACTGCGTGGGCAACCTACAAGGTTAAAAGCAAAGCCAAATACGGTTGTTTTAAGGCACCGAGTTTGTTAATGACTGATAGACAAAGAGTCAGGATGGTCAGGTGTTCAAAATTTGGCAGAATTTGAGAACCCATTTCTGTCCTGCTACCTGGGTGTGCGTGGGCCTTGCTGAAATGCTTCTGAAACCAAAGAGCTAAGAGTCTTGCTGCCAGACACTGCAATTCAGCTTCTTTCATAGGCGTGTGGTAGGTGAGGAGTTGAGACCTGTGTAGCACACTGGAGTGTCCCAGGCATATCTGGTGAAATATCCAGATAACCACATTCTTTTTAAAAAACTATGTGTGGGGTGTGTGTGTGTGTGTGTGTGTGTGTGTGTGCATGTGTGTGCCCTTGTGTGTATGTCTGTGGGTATGCGAATGTATGAGTGCTGATGTCAATGGGTTCTAGAAGAGGAATTTGGGGTCCCTTGGAGCTGGAGTTAAAGTGGTAGAGCACCTGATGTGGGTTCTCGGAACTGTACTCAACTCCTCTCCAAGAACAGTGCCTGCTCTTAACCACCGAGCCATTTCTTTGGCTTTGGTATCCAGGTTCTTCTGTCTCATGGCAAAGGACTGTACCAGAGATGCACAGGTAGAAATAATGGAGATGGTTTAAGAAAGGGGAAGCACTTCCAAGACTGGGAAGGGTGGCATTCGCTCAAATGGGTGGGCCGCTAGCAGCCTGACTCTCCTACTGCTCCCATATTTGTCTATCAGGGACTGTTCTTGTGGATGCTCTGTCTGGTGTGTGAAGCTGGGGTGGGGAGGGGCTTCCCCCACGTCTTTCTCTGCTCGCTGGTTTCCTGTCTCTGCTCTCTTCTGGAGGAGCATGTTCAGGTTCTGGCTCAAGTTGTGAGACAGAGGTGACCAAGACCGGCTCTTTGGACTCTACTTCAATTCTAGCTGCAACAGAGATGGAGAGAGGCAAGCTTTGGGGAATCAGATTCCTAACAATTTAGGCAGGAGATGTTACCAAGCTGGGGGATACAATGACATAGAGACTCCAGTCACGTGGATATAATGCTCACATATTATTGTCGTGACTACTTTTCATTTTAATGTTCAATCCACATGCATACTGCAGAGGGAATGCTACGTCTCGGTGGACACAGGTCATTGGAGGCAGTTTGCTGATGTCATTAGAACGACAGAAACAGGGGAGAGAGGTTTAAGCCCAGCATTTGGAATAAATGTTGGATAAATTCACAAAAGAACCAATGGAATAAGGCTGTCCCAAACTGGAAACACCAAACTCAGTTAAGAGCCGCCCCGGCTTCTGGCAGCCCCAGGCCAGCTCTGGGCACTAAACTTATCTCTGCTGTCAGCCTTGCTCAATGATTTTATGGCTTTTTAGAGTCACAGAACTCGTAGAATCAGGACAGAAGTTTTCTGTAGAAGTGGCTTTCTGGTACAATTTGGAGGACTTTGTGTGTTGACCACATGGCCTGGACAGTGGCTTTGGGAAGACGCTGTGTGACCTAACACCCCTTTCTGACCCTATAGAATCCAGCCACACTAGTGATAGTGCGTGATAACTGGAGAACAAGAAAGACTGGATTCCTGAAGGTGGCCCTGGGGCATCACTGGGAATTCAGAAAGATTCCAGTTACCTTTTTGTTTATCATTTTGGGTCCTGATGTTGGAGGCTTGGTGGCTTTTGCTTAGAGCACTTGTGTGTGAAGTGTCCTTAATTAATCCCACAGATGACAAGCATCCACTCAGCGGCCCCCTTCTGCTTCTCTCTTTCTGGAAGCTTTGTGCTTATCTGATTTCCTCTGTGGTTTGATTTGGAAGTGTTTTGGAAACATGTCATGGGAAGACTCATTTATAACATTTTAAAGTCAGATTCCAGTTCATTGGAAATATTAATGTTTTCTCAGCTGGGTGAGTTATTGCATATTTGCTTCTATATATTTGCTTTGGTTCTTAGAAAACTGAACCCAGCTGAATAGGTTTTGTTTCACTCTAAGTTGCGAAGGAATAGGGCAAAGTGGGACATGAGGCTTGTGATTCTGGGTTGGGCTACAAATGGCTCCATCCCAATCCCCCCCACTGCCATGAACCCTCCAGTAGGAGGGAGGACAGGGGCTCTTTGACGTCCAGTGGAGTTAGGTCTCCACAAATCCAACCTAAGTAGAGAATAAAGAAGTCACTTGCCTCCCAAGCATAACAGCTTAATCGCAGTATCCAGATCCAACTCTGTCTTTTACCCCATGGCCATGTGACTGATAGGGAGCTCCCTGTGATCATGTGACTGACCCCGAGCTGTGGGTCTGCGTCTATCCAGTAGTCTATCCAGTATCACAGAAGAGGGCCATGCTGCTATGCATCAAAAGTCTGGGAAAAGAACAAGAGCCAAGGTTCCAAGAACACTTTCTACCGACTGCCAGTCGAAGTCTTGCCGTGCTAGAGTTATGGAGAGGTTTGAATAGTACAGACCCAGATGCTACCTGAGCACCTATCATCCCTCTGTGTTGGACCTCACACTCTTGTGACCACTAGATAGCTAGTGACAATAATACATTTTTGGAATGTACAGACAGACCCCTAGCTCCACCAGCCCTCAGTCTAAGAATGTCGTGGGATTTCCCTCCTTTGCTATCACCTACCTACTTGCTTACCTATTTAATATCTTCACTTAGAGATTTTTAAATGTCTTTATTTATAGTTTTATTTGTTCTGTTACTATAAAACTTCGGTACAATTGCTATCACATAGGAACATGGCATTTGGGCAACCTGACTCTCACTGTTCCAGGGCCATGGTCACTTATATTTGGCTCCAGAACAAGCCAGTTCTTCTTCTCTTTGAGGCCAGAACTGTGTTTTGTGTTGTGCTGTCTGTGTGCACAGTGGGAAATTGTAACAATACATCAAGGTTTGGTGTTTAGTGGCTACTTACATTTCTTTCGTTTGATGGTGGTTTTAGTACATTAAAGACATAGCTACTTTGACGTGGAGACCGTCTGATAGTGACTGAGTCCTGTTGCTTTCTATCCAATCCTTTCCCGTCAGTACAGTTTTGATTAAGGCAGACATGCCAGCCAAAGAGACAGAGCATCCCTGATAGGTAAGTCACTTACTGGGGACTCATTGGGGACTCATATGCTCCTACACCACATGACATTTCCTCTACCCTGATCCGTGGTGGCTCAATGACAATATCTGTCTCATTCTCAGAGGACTGCATCCATTACTCACCAGTGGTGGCTGCAGCTTACACAGGATGCTGCCAAGCGCCTCTGAGCAACCTTTTGATAACCATTGAATATTGCTCATTGTGTGTGGAAAGATACAGAATTTACATGGCTTATGAAATCAGTAGAATTATTATTTTTTTCTGTTGGGAATGAAAAGAACAACTGGGCAAAGCTTTCATCTAGAACAAGCGTCTTCTAAGGGCCGGGAAGGAATCCTCAGATAGGAAGACTGGAACTGAGGCTTTACAGGTAGAAGGAATCCGTTGGATTCTAATTGCTTAAAACAGAATTTATTACATGCTTCTGGCCTGCCCTTCAGCTGGGTCCAAATTGAAATGGCAGAGTTGATCTCCTCCTTAATTTATGACATCGTAACGAGGAACAACAAACCTTTGCTCCCCTGTCTGTTGAAGAAATCATCCCTGGACTCTCCTCTAAGAGGTGTTTTCATATTCTGGGACAATTTCTCTTGAATTTCTCATGAGCTTTTTCGGAAGTCATGACAGGGTCTCTGGAGGGAGATGTGAGTTTTGATTGCAGGAGGGAAAGCACACCTTGTGATGGACAGTGGTCATGGGAGGGGCTTTGAGTTCCAGGGAGCAAAGCGAATGGACTTTTTCAGGTTGGGCTTGGAGTCCTTCCCTGTGACTAGTAAGAAGAGCAGAGCTGTCATGTGGACAAACGCCAAAGCAGACAGTACTTCGAAAGTGACAGCCTTATTAAAATCTGAACCAAAATTGTAGTTGCTTCTGTGTTGTTTTACATACGGAGGGATGAGCTGAGGAGTGGTTGATTTACTGAACGTACCTGTATCCAGCAGCATGCTTGCAAGTCTTGTGACGTGGGGGCCATCATTGTTGCCGCTGGACACGTGGGCACAGGTGTTCCTCAGAGCATTTGTGGGGGTCTAGAAGGTGCTTTCTGAGAGCTGCCTGTAGAGGAGGCTCAACACCTGAGACTCTGCTTAGAAACACTGCTTAGACTCCAGTCAAAGCTTAGAAGCAACAGCTGGCCCTGGGATGCATTTTGTCTAGAAAGCATCCAGGATCTGGGCTTTAGACTCTAGTAGGTCATGTTATACATATATATATATGTGTGTGTGTGTGTGTGTGTGTGTGTGTGTGTGTGTGCAGTTTCCCACCTTAATCAGTTATTCTCATTAAATAAATGAGAAACTAATTAAGTCCAAATAATGTTTGCACTGTTTTCTATGACCCCCCCTCTCCCCTGCACCAAATCAAATTATGTTTTAGGCTTTCTAGTGCTGGGGAAGAGAAGCCAGTCAAATGTAGAGAGAAGAGAAAGGGACTTATGTCCCAGTGAATTCATATCTGTTGAATGGGTTTTCAAAGATAATTCAGGGCAAAGTTAATCTTCAGTGTCAGCCCTCTACATGAAACTCACATGGTGGAGAAATTCTGCTCCTAGTGAAAAGAGACTGGGTGTGACTGTGTAAACCCACTGTGTAAACAGTGAGCAGTAAACTTTCTCATTGAATGCAGCTCTACCTGCAGCCCCGCCTTCCAAACCAGTCCCAGAGAAACACGCTGCACTTCTTTCTGGCCGGAAAAATCCATTAGGAGGTGAGGTGAGCCTGTGGTGTCTGCCCGCCCCTATTTCATCCTGCCCTGGTCTGGCCCTCGTTTTGTTGTGGTGGTTGGTTCTGTGATGCTGAAGTGGTAAAATGAGCCATGCATCTGTAGAGACAAACTTGCCTTAATGAAGCCTCCCTTTTGTTACAACTAAAACCTTTAAAGATAGACTGAGCTTCCTAGGCGGAGTTTCTGTCTGCCAACCCTATCAGTGTTTCCGTCCACCGTGGGACCTTTTGAATCTGGGCTGCAGGCCCTTAAACTGAGATTGTCCCAAGAAGAGCATGCCACCCCACCTTCTTGGACTGATCATGCTCAGGAATGTTATGCCCTAACTGTACATGCTTAAGAATGTGTCTGCTCCTGCAGTCCCTTCCTACATGACTAAACACGGCTTGCTTAGATAAGTTCCCGCTTTTCTCTCGTGTGTGGACGGCACATTTATGCCAAGTGATTGATTCCTGAGAATGAAGAGCTTCATCCCTTACTCAAGAAAAGCCTTCCTTTCAGGTTCTGGTAGGTTCCTACTTGCTCTGTCGCTCCTCTAGCAGCTCAACTGCAACAAGAAGACATCTATGGAAGTTGGGCGGTGGTGGTGCACGCCTTTAATCCCAGCACTCGTGAGACAGAGGCAGGAGGATCTCTGTGAGTTCGAGGCCAGCCTGGTCCACAAGGGCTAGTTCCAGGACAGGCTCCAAAGCTACAGAGAAACCCTGTCTAGAAAAACCAAGGAGAGAGAGAGAGAGAGAGAGAGAGAGAGAGAGAGAGAGAGAGAAAGAGAGAGAGAGGGAGGGAGGGATATTATTCTACAGTCTGCAGAAGAATGCGGTAGACACCTGGGTTTTAGTCAGTGAGACCCTCATTGAGCTGCTGCCTTCAGAGCTGCAAGAGAGCAGGGTTGTTCCAAAATGTGAGGCAGCAGTAGGGTAATTTGCTTCGGCATCCTTAAAGAAATGAATGGAGTTGTTTTATTGCAAATTCCACGTGGCTTGCCTTGGCTTTGGGAGACTGGTTCTATAATCTCGTGTACTGTGATGACTGCCAACTGTTGAGCTTTTATCACCGCTCAAGGTGCCCCACAGAGGGTAGGCTGTTGGCCATTGAGACCACGGCACGAGAACCATCAATATCCCTGTTTTGAGGAAAGAGAAGAGACTCACATAGACTCCTGTTGGGCTTGTGCCCAAGGTACACCTATTCAAAGGCAGGCTCGTGACATCTATTTATACTGCTCCCTATTTTGTCTTTTGAGATGTACCCCTTTCGTCTGTAAGAGAATGTAGGACCCGAGTCTGCTGATCAGTGGTGGCAAAGACCAGATGTTTACCCCTGGAGTCAGTCATGCTTCTTAGCAAATCCTGTGTCGCTGTGAAACACCAAGGCGCTCCTGCATGGATGCTTGGCTCTCCAGCTGCATGTGATTGAAGGCCTGGGGCTGGGAGCACAGTGGGACGGGAGGAAGAGGGACATAGGATGTTGAGACCTAAGTCCTGGGGGCCCAGGAGTGATGAAACACATAATCTCTTGTACTATGACTTGTTTGGACTTATTAATTAGGTACTGAAGATTGAAGCCGGGACCTTGCGGTGCTAGGCAAGTGCTCTAACACCAGCCAGTGTCCCCAGCCCTGTGACCTGTTTAGTAAGTGCTCTGTTTCCTGGAGCCAGATGAGAATATTGCCCAACATCTATGCAGCTTGTTGCAATAAAAACAGAAATACAGCATGAAAGCTTAGTTCCCACAACCGAGTCTCTCCCACTTCTTGGGAGCATGGACCAGTCACAGAACATGGGGACCCTCAAAGCCATCTGTTTTCACTTGATCTCCTAATTAAATGAAAAAGGGAAAGAAAAAAATCAAATCATGGCATTGAAATCAGCCGAACAAATGGCCGTTCTTGATGCAAAGCCAGTGGTGTTTCCTCTTGGTTTTCTTTAAAGCTACGAATATAAAGGTTTCATTCATGCCCCCCCCCCACAAGCCCATCCTTGGTGTATAACCACTGTCCAGAGACAGGAAAACAACCCACTGATCTTTTTAGTTTGTTCTTCACCTCTGCCTCACTGTAACAACCATGCTCGGGACATCTGGGCTCTCCTGCCCTGTGAGCATGTGGGAGGAGGGAAATGGACGCTTCACTGTCCTGGGTCATTTAATGTTTATTTTTCAGCATGTTGAAACCTTTTAAGTTGTAGTTACATGAGCCTCTGCTGGCTACTACAGAAAAAAATGCTTCTGGAAAACAGGCTTTCATTTTCTGACTGATTTTGAGGCTGGAAGTAGAAAATCAGGTTCTGGGTGGTTGGGTCTTAGTGCAAGCTATTGTCTTAGCATGCACCAATGTCTTATCCTGCACCAATGTCTTAGCATGCACCAATGTCTTAGCCTGCACCAATGTCTTAGCATGCACCAATGTCTTAGCCTGTACCAATGTCTTAGCATGCACCAATGTCTTAGCATGCACCAATGTCTTAGCATGCACCAATGTCTTATCCTGCACCAATGTCTTAGCATGCACCAATGTCTTAACCTACACCAATGTCTTAGCCTGTACCAATGTCTTAGCATGCACCAATGTCTTAGCATACACCAATGTCTTAGCATACACCAATGTCTTAGCATGCACCAATGTCTTAGCATGCACCAATGTCTTAGCATGCACCAATGTCTTAGCATGCATCAATGTCTTAGCATGCACCAATGTCTTAGCATGTACCAATGTCTTAGCCTGCACCAATGTCTTAGCCTGCACCAATGTCTTAGCATGCACCAGTGTCTTAGCATGCACCAATGTCTTAGCATGCACCAATGTCTTAGCCTGCACCAGTGTCTTAGCATGCACCAATGTCTTAGCATGCATCAATGTCTTAGCATGCACCAATGTCTTAGCCCACACCAATGTCTTAGCATGCACCAATATATGAATGCTCATATTTCCTCTACAGTCATCCCAAGCTTTAATACCATCCAAACAAATTAAAATTCATCTCAATTACTTAGATTAATGTATCCTCTTCAGCAGAGACTAGTCTATGTTGCATAAAAGATGAGACCATTAGAAGGCTTCTCTGGTAGCTGAATATAAAAACAGAAGTGTGTACTCTAAGAGTGATATAAATAATATATCGTTTATGGGCCTTCTATCCCAAAGGGTCTCAAAAAGTTTTACCAACCTTACCAACAATGTTCGTGCATAAGTAATACCTGTATGCATTAAACTTGCTGGCTAGCTCTGCCCACCCAGCCTCAGCATTGTTACTGGCATCCCCCACACTTTATGTCTTATATCACCTCTTATCATTAAGCACTGGGGGGGGGGTCCCCAGATATCTTGGCCTGTGCATTCCCAACAACAGGATGACCAAACTATGTATCCCATGTATGAGTACATATAGGAGTGTGTGCTGCAAAATACCAAAAAGAATAGAAGCAGACATTTTAAAGTTGGTGATTAAGAAACACAAAACACTGGAAGCTATTACTTTTAGATGATTTCAGACTTTCACTAAGTAATATCTCAAGAAACAGCAAGCATCTACAGGAAAATATAGTATATATAGATCGGATGGCAATTCTGCTTTTTCAAGCATTGTTTTTGTTAATCTTATCATCCTTTTCCCAGCACTAATTTTTCTTAAAAACTATGAATTGTGAAAAATTATAAATACACATAAAGGAATAATATTGTGGCAGAACTCCGATCATCACAAACTTTCAATGATTCTCCATGTTTTACATCTGATTAGACCATCATTTTTATGTCATCATATGACCAGTGAGGGGTCCTTTTCAAGGATTCTTGACATTTTATATCTGATCAGGTCTTTATTTTTCCATGGTACCATGAGCAATGAAGGCTTCACAGTGGAAGAGAAGTTTAGACTCTGACGTTTTCTCTTTGTTGATTGTGCTTACATATTTACATAATGCTTAACACACGATTTTATAATTTTAGGGTCTTATCCATTCGAGGCAAATGCTATACATTGAACTGAACCCCTGGACCGAAGATATTATGTGTATTAACCTTTTTTGGGCCACATAACAAAATGCTCCACCCTGGGGAGGCCAACATGGCAGAAATCCATTTCCGGATAGTGCTTCAGCCTGGCAGTCCGCGTGCCACTGTGGTCGGTGTCCATTGAAAACCCTCTGCCTGCACAAGCAGCCTTCCCATGTGTGTACACAGTCTTTTCTGGTTCGATTTGTGTGTCGAAAGAAAAACTACAAGCTCTCAGGAAGGGCACTAAGTCCTCCAGACAAGGGCCGCTTTCAATAACATCATCTAACCTCTTCACCCTGTGAAGACTCGGTGTGTGACCTGGGATTTGGCTCGGCCACAGCCAAATTTTTGGTACTTGTTTACCTAATTCTAGGTAAGCTCTAGAAATTCAAATTCTCTTCACTGCTACAAGTAGGTGAGATTGAATAGAGGAAGGAGCCACGCCCTGAGAAGATCCTTATTCCCTCTTGGGTCCTGCCACCTGCCACCTGCCTGGGACACATGGCCTGAATGAGGGTCCAATGTCAGGAAATAACTGTTATTGAGAGGAAGGCACGGGACACCAGAGACTCTGGCAGGTCCTTGCATGGCTTTCCAAGTCACCGCTCTTCCATGTCTCCACATTTCAATCTGGAAAACAGCGTCTGATTGGCTGTTGAGTCTTTTGGACAGTATCTGCTTTGAGTGTGGAAAGTGATCCGATCATAAACCATGTTGGGTTCGTCCAACTTGTCGAAAAATACAACCTTTATCTTACTTGAAAGTAAAAGATCATGGTATCTGGCTTTCTGTCAAATCAAACATGTGTAGTCAGGGGTCTGAACATAATGGCTCCAGTGTGGGCTGAACTCTCACCAAGCAACATTTGTCCCACAAATGCTCTTTGAATAGGGTCTATGTGCTCTGCATTTTTCTTGTTGCTTAGGGAATATCACGGAAGTGAATGTGGGGCCTACATTCCAGCATATGGAGAAATAAAGACTTGGGTAGAGTGGTATTCAGACTCAAGAGAGGCCGGTGGAGTGGGGAAATGTGGGGAAAGATGGCAGGGAGGAGGGGACTGGCAGGGGGCAGGGTACTCTAGTCACAGTGGTCAAGGTAGGCCTCATTTTGATGGTGAGAGTTGTGCACATATGAGGAGTGTGAAAGTCAGCTGGAATGTTCTGATCTCAGGGGCCAGCCAGGGCGGAGACCGGAGGCAGGGTGGAGCTGCACATTAGCTTGGGATCTGGATTGGCTGAGCGGCAGGGAGAGAAACGGAGAAAGAATGGAAGGGGAGAGAATGAAACAGGCAGAGGAAAGAGGAGAAGGGAAGGGAAAAGGAGCTGGAGAGAAGAGAGGAGGGGAGGAGATGAATGGACAGGGAGTGAAGAGGGGATGGAAGGATGAAGATGGGGAAGAAAGGGGAGAAGCAAGGAGAGGGGGAGGGAGAGAGAGAAAGACAGAGGGGGGAGAGATACTTAGATGATAGGCAGATAGACAGACAGACAGATAGCAAGAACCCAGATTAAGGACCTAGTATTTCTGTAAGTCTTCAGCCTTTGGTGGCCAGAGTGGGATGGGAATCCTGCGGCAGTATTTGAGGTGGGAGGGAGGCTGTGAGCTCAGTTAAGGATAAATGTGAAACCAAAAGATGCATGAGAACACCAGACAGGAAGCCAGGTGAGACAGGACGAGAACCAGCTCCCAGGTAGGTCCCACGATAGTACTGGACATAATCACATCTGGGGTAGATCTTCAGAGTAGTGAAAATTTTGTGCTTTGATGGATTCATTAAGAAAAATGGGTAACAAGACCAAGGTATTTTTTGCTAATTCCTCGGGAGACTGGTATTTGCACCAGCTGAGGTCAACAGGCTGCAGGCGAAACAGGCTTGGGGAGAGGGTCCAGAGTTCAGATTTGAACACTCTGTACCTGAGATACCCATCAGGCAGCCAGCAAAGACCCTGGGGAGGCTGCTGGGTATCTGCGCTGGAATTACGTAAAGGGCTAACTTGGAAACAGAAGTTTGGGAATGATTGGCAGAAAGCCTGCTTGTTATTGAACCAGGAAATAAAGCCCACACTCAAACTCAGGCCACGCTGAGCCTCACTTCTAGACTTAACGGATACTAACACCTTACAGTAGGGAAAGCAGTTTCTGTGCATTTGACACAGACTTCCTCTATGTTCTCAGTTTTTAATTTTCATTTTATCTACAGGCTTTTGAGATGAGGTCACACTGTGTAGCCCTGGCTGATCTGAAACTCACTATGGAGACCAGCATGGCTTGGCACTCAGAGAGCTGCCTACCTCTGCCTCCTAACTGCTGGAAAGAGGGGTGTGTGCAGCCATGCCTGGCTCCTCCAAGTTTGTGTGCAGGTGTGTGCAGCCATGCCTGGCTCCTCCAAGTTTGTGTGCAGGTGTGTGCAGCCATGCCTGGCTCCTCCAAGCTTGCTCCTGTTTGTGTTGCAGTCTAAGGTGCATAGAATAATCACCTGTGCTTCTCTGTTTCCTCAGATAAAATGTTGTGTGACAGACTGCCTCACTTCTTGGTCCTGCAGCTCAGCCTTCCACATGCACACACACACACATACATACACACACACACACACACACACACACACACACACACAGGGCTAGACTTATACATTTCAAATATTTTTAAATGATAAATTATAAAAATAATAAAATATTTTTAAATGAACTGCATAGGTATAATATCTTAAACAGAGTAGAAACATATATACAATATAACAAAAATAATCTTTAATTTGTATCAATATGCAAAAATCCATACCACTGTAAAATAGTTTAGACTAGTAGTTGCTTTTTAGTTTAAGAGTAGAATCAATAATCTACCCTTTATCCTATCATCCCTACACCCCTTTTTTATATTTTAGAAAAAGGTCCCTAAAGCTACCCTCCTTTGTTTAATTTTTCTCCCTGACTTGACTAGTAACAACTTCCAACCAACCGCCCTAATCGATGATAAACATTCATAAGCCACCAAATGACAAAAACCCCACCCATCCCACCTCTTGGGAATGTGGGTGTCATGTTCTTAAAATTACTTCATGCTGTCTGGGAGCAATGACATCTTTAGGGGAGTCTTAAGAAAGCTAAGATAATGGTGGAGTCCTGGGAGAGCTTACTGTACCATTCTTTGTTCAGTCCCTGTGTGATGGGAAAGTGCAGGGCTTATCGGAAGTCCTGGCTGTAGACATCTGTGAGGCTGGACCATCTCAGCCAGCAGCTTTGAAGTTGTTCTGGATACTGCAACAGAGGAGCTCTGAGATGCTGGATCACCCGGCTACCTGTCTTTATTGGTGTCTGGTTCTTTTGTCTTGAAAGCACACAAACTTTTAAAGGTAACATATATATATCTTCATTAACACAAGTATGGAAGGTGTGGTGTGCACAATCAGCTGAAGATAATCTTTTGTTCTATGTTTGAGCAGGTAAAAGGCATCTGTCAAATTTATAAGTCCATTTGGATTGCATAACCAAACTGTAAAACATCTTCATCCATGCCATATGAAAGGATGGCATGTAATAAGTTATGAGGACTCTGTAACCAAGATTTATCATGCCTCATCCAGGTTCAGAGTTGTTCCCATGTCAAGGGATCACTTATATACCACCTGCCTTGTAGTTTTTCTGTTTCTTCCTTCGCGTCTGTAGCTAAGATTTTCAGGAGGTCTCCCCTAACCGAATCTGGTCTTTATTCATTTTGAAGGAATCCATAGCTTTTTGTTTCCGGTGGAAACAAAGGGAAAATATCTCTCCTAACACTACACATTTCCTGATATCCATTCTGAAGTTAAGACATTCTTGTTGATTTTGAATTTTTTGATTGCTAAAGTTTAAAGAACAGCCACTGAGACCTGGAATTGAAGGAGCGGCTGTAGAAACAAACCAACCTATATAATTTAAGAATGCCTTAACTATAAAAAAGTAAAAAACATGCATCTGTCAAGTGGCAATCATTTGGAGGAAATGCTTTGGAGGAAAGGTCTTGCTTTTGTTTTCACAGGAAACAAGAGGCGGTGGATTTGTTCCAGGTAGATTTGGATCTGGTTTGATTGGGGTGGAGGGGACCTCCTGAACCTTGACAGGTGATATCTATCAACAAAGGTTATAGCTGGCCTTCCCAGAACTTGGTCATTATCTCAAATTTTCTCTCTGGGACCCTAAAAATACTTTACCCACATTCAGAGGAAGCAGTCTAGAGAATGAAATGTCCATATTCCCAAGAGAAAAGAAGATGTGGGTGGTCTTTGATTCTATTCTGGGTCATGGATACTTTTTTATATTTATGAGAATATAGGGATATAGGCTAAAAAGACAACTATTCATCTCATACATTTTGCATTAGCATGAATTTTGGTATATGGGTACAATTCAAAGTCAGTTGTTTTACACTGTATATATATTTTTACTATTGTTTAAAGGACTTTTGTAATTGATACAAATTTAAGGTAATTTTTGTTACAACACACTATATGTGTGTGTTTCTACTCTTGTTTAAAGGATTTTGCATATTGATACCAATTTAACATTATTTTTGTTACAACACATTTTATATATGTTTTTGCTCTTGTATAAGTTATTGTACCTATGCAATTCATTTAAAAATGAAATGTAAAATTCTAGTTTTTGAAAACTATTATTATGAACTATTTAGAATAATCAAGAAAAACAGGTCAGTAGTCAGTCATCTATAACAATCAAATTTGTAGATATGCTGGGTATGTTTTACATATCATATAGATATATATTTTAGATAGGTAGATGGTCTCCAAACATTTCAAAGACTACAGAATATGGCATTTAATTTTTTTTAATTTAAAATTTTTCATGACAATGAGACACATCTGCTCCTGGCAGCACCAATTTACTTCAGAGATAATGGGCATTGATGAAACTCCTTATGGAGTTTGCTGTCATTGTAGCAAGATTAGCAATTTAGGCAGGAAACTGCTCTTGCTTGGACTGCTTGACAGTATGTTGTATAAACTCGACATGCAGGACCCACAGGAAAGGGACCAGTGAACTTTGCTGTACTGAAAAATACGGGATGGTCCTTCACAGTTACTGCTTCACAGAAGAAACTGCCAGACATTCTGCAGGACACAGAGGAAATTGACAGACAAATGACCAATATAGGTGGGACAGTCTCATAAATTTCCTATTTCATTGAGAAGTCTGCCAGGTTCTAAGGGCCTGTAGGCTGAAGATAGATGCCTCAATGTTGGAAAGGATCTTTGGGTGACTGTTCAGGCAGCAAGATGTCTCTGTCATTTCTAGAGTTTTTGGAAGTCATTTGTGGGACACTTTTTGTTTACTTAAACCATTTTATTCCCCTCTGGTGCCTTTGATAGAGTTGAAGACCAGATAGTTACAGTTGCAGTTTTTCTTAGATATGATAGAAAGTAAGGTAGGTATAAAATTTTGGATTTACTAAGACAGGATAAATTATGGAGTATTTTCTTTAAATTTACCAGACACAAATTAATTGGAATTCAGTACATTGTGACTCAATCTTTACTTGATAACTATTCTTATTGTGTAAGTCTTACTATGTTAAAGTTAAAACTTTTCATTTTTGTTTAGAGAGAAAAAAAGGGGAAATGTTGGTGGAATATATTTTCAGGTATGTGACTTTTGTTTATGATGCATTTATTTAACTCGTGAAACTGTGTTACTGTGCCTTTCTAAAACACCTGATGGTCCTAATAAAAAGATGAATGGCCAATAGCAAGGCAGGGACAAGGATTGGTGGGGCTGTCAGGCAGAGTATAAATAGAAGGGGAGATGAGAAAGAAGAGGAGCAAGAGAATAGGAGAGGAGGACATCGGGGGCCAGTCACCCTGCCACCCTGAGGTCCAGCCAGTCACAGAGTAGGAAAGAAAGGAGGGTATACAGAAATAGAGAAAGATAAAAGTCCAGAGGCAAAAGGTAGTTGGGATAATTTAAGAAAAGCTGGCAAGAAACAAACCAACTTATGGCCATGTATTCATAAGTCATAAGCTTCTGTGTGTGATTTATTTGGGAGCTGGATGGCGAGCCCCCCAAAAAGCCAAAAGAGTAAGATATCCTACAACACCTTTCATTCATCAGCAGTCAAAAAATTTAAGTTAACGAAGCACCACACAGGATCCAGGCTCCCTGTGCATTTCCCATCCTTATGCGGCTTATTCTTTATATATATTTTCACTTTTTCTTTAAGAATTTTATTTTCTTATTTTTAAACTAATTTTTCTATGACTTTCTTTACCCATTTTCTTATTTTAGCATCTAAGCACATTTTCAAGCATACTGTATCTGTTTAGAGGTTTTCTTGGCCTGTACCTGCCTTTTTTTTTATTGCATGTCTGCAAAGATTCTTTGACCATGTGAGCCAAACCTTAAATTGCTAGACTACCATCATACAGCTCTGCTTAGCACATGGTGCTGGCAACTGGCTCTACACCCTCTTGGGTCCAGAGACAGCAGCAGGAGTCACACCTAACCATCCCAGCTCTGGGGAGTTGTGTCCACACTGTGGCCGGCATTTTTACCTAGCTTTCAGGCTACTCAAGTGAGCGGCTAACTCAGTTGGTAGAACATGAGACTCTTAATCTCTGGGTCATTGGTTTGAGCCCCACATTGAACACCAACTATAGTCAGATATTCTTGTCCTACCAGCAACCCCCAAATGTGACAGGAAAACTTATTAATTAAGAAACCTTGGCCTTTAGTTTAGGCTTGTTAACTAGCTCTTATAATTTAAATGAACCTATTTCTATTAATCTATGTTCTGCCATGTGACTTTTTACCTTTCCTTCATTCTATATATCCAATTCCCTCTGTGTCTTACTGGTATCTCTCTTGCACCTAGATTCATCTCCAGTTTCTTTCTGACCATAGAAATTCCACATATTCTCTCCTGCCTAGATATTGGCCATTTACCTCTTTATTAAAGCAATCAGAAGGCACCTTTTACACAGTATGATCAAAAATCCCACAACAGCTTTTGGTCATGGTTTTATCATGGGAACAAAAAAATAATGAGGGAAAGATGTTGTAAGGAGGGCTGTTTGTTGATTCCTGGCTTCTCAGCCCCAAAATAATCACACAGAAACTGTATTAATTAAATCACTGCTTGACCCATTAGCTCTAGCTCCTTATTGGCTAACTCTTACATCTTAATTTCATCCATCTCCACTAATCTGTGCATCACCACAAGGTTCATGGATTACCGGCTAAAGATCTGGTGCCTGTCTCTGGTGGGGATACATGGCTTCACCCTGACTCCCAGCATTCAGTTTAGTTTTCCCTGCCTCCTCTATGTTCTGCCCTATCAACAGGCCAAGCCAGTTTCTTTATTAACCAACGGTATTCACAGCATACAGAGGGGAATCTCACATCACCTCCCCTTTTCTGTTTAAACAAAAAGGAAGGTTTTAACTTTAACATAGTAAAATTACATATAATTAAACAGGTATCAAGCAAGAACTATAGTTACAAATTTATATCTACTTTATCTTTTATCATAGCTAAGGAAAATTATAACTATCACTATAAACTCTTCAACTCCATCAAAGACTCCAGAAGGATACAATATTACCTAAGTATGTTTGGTTCCTGTTGGAAGTGCATTGTAAACAACCTCCAAAACTTTAGAGTTGACAGAGACATCTTGCTGCCTGGACAGTCACCCCCAAATTTTTCTGTACATTGGGGCATCCATCTTCAGCCTACAGGCCCATAGTATCCAGCAGACTTTTCCACGAAGCAGGTAATTTCAAGGACAGTTCCACCTATATTAGCAGTTTGTCAGTCACTTTCTTCTGTGTCCTGCAGAATGTCTTGCAGACTCTTTCATGAAGCAGGGACCCCAAAGGACCATCTCACCTTTAGGCAAGTTCAGTCATTTCTCTGTGGGTCCTGCATGTTCAGTTCACCAGCATACCATTAAGCAGTCCAGGCAAGAACAGTTTCTTGCCCAAATGGCCAGCAAACTCCATAAGGAGCCTCTTCGATGCCTGTCTTCTTTTTGAAGTAATTGGTGCTGCCAGGAGCAGATGTGTCTCATGTCATGAAAAGTCCTAATTTCTCAAAATATTTAAATGCCATATTCTGAAGGTCTCTGAAAGATTTGAATAATAACCCATATAACTGAAATATATCTCTGTGTATCTAGAAAACCGAACTAACATGACTAGAAGTTTGACTATTATAGAGAATTATCTATTAACCTATATTTCTCAATTATACATTACATTTTTAAATGAGCTGTACAAACACAACACCTAAATCAAAAGTGGAAATACACATATAACAAATTGACCTTAAATTTTTATCAATAAACCAAGATCCATATCATTGCAAAGTAGTCATCTCTATAGCATATCCCCCTTTAAATGTAAATAAGCACTTATAAACAATATTTGGGAATATGGGCATAGTTCTCTCCAAACTGCTTCCTGCTATTTATTGGGCAAAGTAATTTTTTGACAGTGTTCAGAGCAACCTTCCATGGGGTCTTTGTTCATCACACCATATTGGTGTAGAAGGAATCCACAGGGTCTCATCTTCTGTGGAAACAAAAGAATAACCTCTTTTTCAAAGCAACATATCCTTAGATCCAAATTCTCAAATCAAGATACCGTTAAAGTATGTATGTTGGTTTAGCTTAGCAATCCCCAGAATCAAATGTCTCTCTGCATTCAAAAAATACAAAGAAAACACAATAATATACATAATCCAGACTCTCTCTGTATATTCCATATTTACATGGCTTATTATTTTTACTCTTTTACTTTTTCTACAAGTTTAATATTTTATTATCCTTATTTCTTTTATCTATAACCATCTGTACTCTGTCTCTTTAAAGACTTTGTTTACTTCTTTTTATAACTCTCTATATCCTTTTTCTTCTCTCTCCCAAGCCTATGTACATTTATCTAACACTGTGTCTCATTTAGAGGTCTTTTCCATCTGAATTTGTCTTTATTGTGTATCTGTTATTATTTTATGACCAGAAGTGTTTCTTAAAATGCTAAGCCCTTCTTATAAACTTAAGCAGCACCATTGCTAGGGAAAATACGGCACTGCCTGCTTGCCCTGCCCAGTCTAGCATGGAGGAGCTGGTTGCTGCCTCTGAGAACCATGCTCACAGCCCTATTTTTAGGCACTCAGCTGATCTTTGTTGCCATTAAGCAAGTTGTAGCACTCTGTTCACAAACCCCATTTAAATGTTCGGCCTCCTGAAAGAGCCAGAGGTCACATTGGCAGCACAGCCCAGAAAGCTGGCATTTCAAAATGGTCAGCTTTTTTTCTGCTGCCCCTGAGTCAGGAAAATCTCTCTTAAAGAGCTGCAGCACACCACCAGCAAACAGCAAGAAGCTGTGTTAAACTCTGTATTTTTGTGTCTAGAATTCCTTTTCAAGCTCTCTCAGATTTTGAAGTGTATTTTAGTTGGCCATGTATGTGCCAATTTGTTGTAAGAAGGGCTGTTTATTGATTCCTGGCTGCTCAGCCCCAAAATAATCACACAAAAACTGTATTAATTAAATCGCTGCTTGGCCCATTAGCTCTAGCTCCTTATTGGCTAACTCTTACATATTAATTTAACCCATTTATAGTAATCTGTGTATCACCACACGGCTGTGGCTTACTGGCTAAAGATCTGGTGTCTGTCTCCAATGGGGCTCCATGGCTTCTCCCTGACTCTGCTTCCTTTCTCCCAGCATTCAGTTTAGTTTTCCCCACCTACCAAAGTTCTGCCCTATCAACAGGCCAAGGCAGTTTCTTTATTAACCAATGGTATTCACAGCATACAGAGGGGAATCCCACATCAGAAAGGAATCCCTTTCTATTTCCATGATGACAAACCCTTCTGCCAGTGGCCTGCCCATCTCTGCTCATCATGGCAGGCACTTTCAGGAGGAGACTCCCATATTAACTCAACTTCATGGTACCCTTTCTTTGGCTTCAGTCAGGGTTACTTTTGGAGAACACTGATCATGCACAGAGGTTTTCCTGTCCTTAGAACCACACACATCATGATCTAAAGCTATGCTTGCCCCCCCCCCAGGCTGTCCCACATCTTTCCTTCTTGAACTATGAACTTAAAGTGCACATGCTTAGTAGTATAATGCTTAGCTGAGCTGCAAAATCCTGGATGGCCCTGAAAATACTTGTAGGTGCAGATGTATATAGCCAATGGGATTGCTTGCCACCCTGGATCTTCATGCTTCTCTGTCAGGGGAGGCATGGCTTTGGAAATCACTCTAGAATTCTCTTCCTGCAACAGTAAGGAGTCTTTCTCAACTCCTTTGTTTCTCAGCAGCATTTCAATTTTCGCTCACTGGGATATGCAGGTTGCATTTAGTCGGAGACTTCATCCCTGGTGTAGGAGGTTCTTCTATATTTGTTTTGCTTTCATTGGTAAATAAGGAAAACTGCCTTGGCCTTTTGATAGGGCAGGTCTTAGATAGGTGGGGAAAAGAGAACAGAATGCTGGGAAGAAAGAAGTGTGGCAGCCGCCATGGTTCTCCTGTGCGAGACGGATGCTGGTTAGAAGCTTTCCCGGTAAACCATGACCTCGTGGTGAACACAGATTAATAGAAATGGGTTAGATCAAGAGTGAGAGTTGTCCAAGAAGAGGCTAGATATAATGGGCCAGGCAGTAATTTAATTAATACAATTTCCGTGTGGTTATTTCGGATGTAAGCTAGCCAGGCAGGACACAGCCCGTTCCGTTCTTATTACTACACATCCCCATCTGTGTTGCTCCTGGCTCCATGACCCACAGCTTTTCTTCAATCCTTCACAACTGTCCCCTCTGGTCCTTTGCACTCCCTCTTCTTCTTCAGCCCCTCTCTCATCTTTGCTAGAATTCCATGGGCATCCAGGTCAATGCTCACATCCTCAGCATAGCTTCCTTGACCCCAGCTCAGTTGTTCTTCTCCTTCTCCATCCTTTGCTCATACCCTGACCCTCCTCAAAGTGCTTCATTTACCTTTAAGCAATGACACCATTTATACATCCCTGCCCCACTGGAGGACCAGAGCCATGAACTCGAAGGAAAAGCCTGTGCTGTCTATGGTAAGAGGCCAAAGAAGACTAACTGCAGGTGAATGATGTAGGATTCCCCTCTGTATGCTGTGACTGTGTTTTATTACCATTGGTTAGTAAAGAAGCTGCTTTGGGCCTATGGCAGGTAAAGACTGAAGCTTCTTCAGGATTACTTGAGTAGCATGTTCAGTGTGCCTGACGTCTCAGATGAAACTGAAGGTAAAAGTGCTGGACATTAGAATAAAGGCTGTATTGGCTACAGATTAGCAAGGAATGTAGCTGGATTGGGACCATGGCTGCAGGCCCTGTGCAAGGTAGAATTCAAGAGTGATGAATTAAGACACCTAAGAGGAGAAATTTCTAAGCCAAAGATATTGATGAAGTTTCTTGGATACTTTTAACCACTTATGGTTACAGACAGAGATAAATGGTTTCAGAATAGAATCTATAATCTTAACAGAAGCGAAGGAGAAAGTTTTGAAAATTTTGCAGCCTGTCCAAAACTGAAAGGGCATTAAAGAGACCAAGTCACAGCCCAAAGACCTTTTAGAATAGAGTTGGTGGGGGAGAGTCCAGGTTGTTGGCCATGGGAGAAAGGCCCCGGAGGCCTATGGAGATCTCTGAGACCCTCCTTGTCATAGACCCAGAGCTCCAGAAGGGCAGGGAGATTCCAGATGCTTCTATGTGCCCTCTGTAAGCTCACTGCCAAGGGTCAACGTGAGACTCTGCCCCATGCATTCCAGAACAGTACTTCTTGGCAACTCACCATGACTCCAGAGGGTCCAGGCCAGAAGGCTCTAGCCATTGCTTTTGCCGTTTTTGTGGAAGGTTCCAGCTCTAAGCCTCAGCAGTGTCCTTCTGGTGCTAACTCTACAGGCATGAAAAGTACAGTTTGTGGGGCCATGGTGTCCTCTGCTTAGATTAAAAGGATTTACTGCATAGCTTGGGGCTCAAGTAGAAGCATATTTCAGGAGCCACTGGCATCGTCTCCACTAAGACAATGCATAGCAGAGCTATGGGAGTGAGGTCATCACTAAACACACCCTTCTGCCCCCACCTTTGAACTGTGAAGCTAGAGCACGCAATGGAAGCCTGGGAATGTTGCAGGCCCTAGACACGGGTCTGTCAGAACCGATATATGTATTAAACCATAGCAACAGCTATCTGAGGCTTTGAGGTCCAATTCTGACACTGCAGTGCTACCACAGCACAGGACATAGAGTCAAAAACGATGATTGTCCAGCTTAACACTAACTATTATGTTGGGTTTGGGGTTACCTAGGACCAGTTACTGCTTTCCTGTCTGTTCGCCTATCTTGGAGTGGGAATGTGGATTCTTTGCCTGCCCCACCACTATATATTGCATGGTTGCTAAACTATTTCCTAGCCTCACAGTCAAAGGGGCTCACGATTGCAGCTGCAACCCGCCTGGAATCTCACCTCTACCTGATCTGGGGAGACTGCTCATGTTGAACTTCGGAGCTGGTGCAGGAAGGAGTTAAGGCATGGGGCTGGTGAAATGGTGTGAATATATTTTGCACGGGAAGAGCATGGCTTTTGAGGCCCTGTGACAGAATGCTATATCTTCAAAGTTTGTATGTTGGAAATCTAATCTCCAACACAGTGATATTGGGAAGTGGGGGCTGTGAGGGTCTACCCTCAGGAGTAGCTTCAGGCCATCACAGAAATACTTCCTTATTAAAGGAGTGATTTCCCTTTGGAAAGATGACAGGCTGGTTTCTTTTCTCTCTTGCTATCTCCTATGGAATGATAGAGTAAGAAGGGCTTCCCAACCTCCAGTTCTGAGGAAATAGACTTCTGCTCATTATAAATTATCCAGCCCTCTTACTGTGTTGTAGCCACACAAAATGGAGTATGTGTGTATGTGTCTGTGCATGTAGACTTATTAACTTCATATTGACCACTGTCACAAGGCATGTATTAGAAGAATGTGCCCTGAGACTATCCTTGTCCTACAGACAGCGTTAGACACTAAGGTGATTCAATAAAATGCATCAAATGGAGAACATTGGGGAGAACGCAAACTCTGACACAGACTCCCAGTCTGAGGATGAAGGGGCAGTTCCTCTTTTTATTTCTGCAAGTGTCAAAGGGTAGCCTGCAGAAATTAATAAGCTGCACTCATTCCGATATAGAAGGAACATGGGTTGGAGTTTGTTAATTCTTCACCAAAGAAATCAGGAAGATGTTAAAAACGGCATAAACCATTTGGAACTGGGCTTCACACAGTGCATGGGGGTGCCTTGAAA
Organism: Ondatra zibethicus; assembly: GCA_004026605.1. Taxonomy (NCBI): domain Eukaryota; kingdom Metazoa; phylum Chordata; class Mammalia; order Rodentia; family Cricetidae; genus Ondatra; species Ondatra zibethicus. Next base: position 32,948 of record PVIU01003412.1, on the reverse strand, counting down.
TGTGTCTCTCTATGCCCACATGAGGATATGACGTGAAATGTGTGCCTCTCTGTGCACACATGAGGGTTTGACTTGAAATGTGTGTCTCTCTGTACACACATGAGGGTGTGACTTGGGGACAAGTCTAGTTATGAGCCTACAAGGCCCAACCGCAGCCACCATCCAGAGGCATCTATTTAACAGGACAGAAATAATTTGCATTTCTGCCAGACAAAAGTCGACAAGCTAACACTTGGCTTCACAGCCTCTGGTTGCTAATCAATAGTGGGCTGAAATGCCAGCAGAGGCAGTGTCCAGAGAGTTCAAGGGCCCTGCTGGGCTGAGTGAACCAGCCTTAGTGAGGTAGAGGAGGATGCTGCACTCATCTCGTTGACTGGGTGTTTTCTGAGTCCAAGCACTTCCCTTGACACAGGTGAGTGTTTAAATCTGATGTCTGTGGCAAACCTACCTCAGCGCTGTGTCCCCTTGCAGGCAACAGGGCAGACTGCAGCATGGCCAGCAGTCTATCTGCAGCAAGCAATCTACATGCTAGAGGATGGTAGATTCAGCCTCGTCACATAGGTGAGGAAACAGACGCACGAGAGGCAACATGATTGCCTGATGTGTCCATTCCTGCCTTGTTGTAGGTCCAATGACAGATTAATTTTTTTTGTAACTATTGATACCTTATATTCAACCATTGGTAGAAGACATAGCTTCTCTCAATACTTTGATTCCATGTTATTTTATTTGTATCTTTGGTACAGAATATACAATGCTATTTTTTTATGCGTTAGTGACCTTATCAACCTGGTTTGCCTTTGGGTTCATTCAGGGTAGGAATAATATCATATTACAGTTTGTGTGTTAATGAGTTCCATGCCTGATATATTCTAGGTGCTGAATAAACACTTACTGGCTTGAATAAAAGTTACCAACAACTAAGTTAGTGTCAGAAGCGGGTTCACCTCTCTTATCCCTTAGGCTCTCCCTAGTGTGTTCCAGAGTCTCTCAAAATGCATACTGCTGAATCCCTGAGTGGCGGGCTACTGTCGTGGGTGACTGGAGTCCATGATGGACACAGGAGTTCAGACAGCTGGAGTCACCATTCACATTCTCCATGCCAGCAGCACAGGAATGACGCTGTCACTTCCCCAGCTGCCCTTGCTCCAGAAAAGAGGCTCGCTTGTCTAGCAGGTTTTGCTGCCTAAGTCAACACCCATCTCTGGCTTCAGGGTCAAAAGTCTTCAGAAGCAATGTTCTGTGTCTGGTGTGTGGTCCCAGCCTCTTTGTGGAAAGAGATGCTTTTCTTTCTCTTCTGAAATCCCTTGCTGTCATTACAATTATCCTGGCAAGGGTATAAAGAGTTCTTATTGGGAGGATGTAAAAAGTATTAGAAAAGAGGCAATTTTAAAAATTCAATTTCATCTTTCAAATATAACTAATGGTAACCCTTTGGTATATAAGATTCTATTCATTTCTTTTCTACACATATGTATTGAAGTAGCCACACATAAATACTATGCTCACCATATTCTCTAGAACTTGCATGTTAAGTTACAATATACTGTGAAGCTATGCCCTCTCAGCACATGCCATTTCAGGTCTCAGTGGACATAGTCACATAGGAAGCCACTGCCTAGATTATCATAACTTATTGAAGCATTTAAAAAATAGTTGGATGCATTGCTTGTTTCTAATATATGATAATTATAAACACTCCAAAGATGGTGGTGAAATTAAATTTTGGCATGTCTGTTTAAGGCATTTATTATGTGGGTTGTTTGGTGTTGATGAGGGTTTCTGTCCTGCCTGGTTCCCACAGTCGTTAGATCCCAAAGAAATCACACAGAGGTCTACATTAATCACAAACTGATTGGACCATTAGCTCAGGCTTCTTATTAACTCTTATAACTTAAATTAGCCCATTATTCTTATCTGTGTTAGCCACATGGCTCAGTGCCTTTTTCAGCAGGGCAGGTCACATCTTTCTTCTTCTGTGTCTGGACAGGACTGTGGAGGAATGGGCTTCCTCCTTCCCAGAATTATCCTGTTCTCATTGACCCGCCTCTACTTCCTGTCTAGTTGTCCCACCTATACTTCCTGCCTGACTACTGGCCAATCAGCATTTATTTAAAACATAATTGACAGAATATAGACAGTTGTCCTGTGCCAGTTTGGTTTATTAGTTTTTTGATTTATTAATTTACAACAACTCCTCCTTTCTTCCTCACTTCCCTTCTTCCTGAGGCCCTTGAGCAGCTGAGATGGAATTTGCATGCCTTTGACATCAGTCCTTTTTATCTGAGAAGAAAGAGCATCAAAGCTGCTGGGAGCTGGGGTCTCTCGTCCCCAGTCCCCACGGTTCCTTTCCTATCTCCTTCTCCCACCCTCTTTCCGCAGTTTAACTAGAGAGTGCACTTCCATCAGCATGGAACCGTGAGCAGGTTCAGACCACAGCAGCATCACGGAGGCCCTGTAGGATGTTCCGTTTCCACTGCGGTCATCTGTATTTCCCAGAGAAAACAAAAAGGAAAAAAGACTAAAGAATCCAGAACTGCCTGAGAAAGAACCACCTGCTTTCAGCTGTGAATGACTCACTGGGAGGCTCAGTTTCACCAGTCTTCCTGGGAGTGAAATGCTTTCCATGTGTGTGGCTGTGAGACACTGCCTAGTAGCTCCTGCCATCTGGAATGGCTGTTGGGTATCTCCAACGACATGACTTTCCCAACTTTTTCTAACATCTCCAGGAACCAAGTGATGACTGGATGCCTGTTTTCTCTGAATTTCAATGAGCAGTGAAACAGCTGAGGCCACGGCTAGTTGGAGAGACAGTTTGATGAGAATCGTGCTGTCTGGCATCAGGCATGGCCACAAACTGTCCTGCGTCCTCCTCTTCCCCTTGGCCTGCTTCATTTTCTGCTGTGTGCTGGGTTTTCCTCCACTCGGGAGGCATGTTTTCACATCACATGTAGGTCTGGCAATGTGAAGTTCATGCAGCTGGGAAGGATCATAGCTGGGAGACTGTGCTGGGAGTACCACACATGGCTGATAGTTTCCTCATAAGAATTTCGGGGAAATACAAGACGAGGATCTTCACAGATACCTTCCTGCTTGCTTCTTGGGAGAGTAGAGACTGATGTCTTTCTGAGTGTGTGTTCACAGGGTATGGTAATGGGGATGCTGTGTGAGAATTGCCTGTCAGCTCTCATATTGCAAAGTTAGGTGATCGCCTATCCTTGTAAATTGACTTTGAAGGGGGACTTGGAGACCCAGCCTGCTACCACCCTGTTTACAAGATGGCAGAGTAGCTACATAAAGGGCTAAAGTGTGGTCAGAGATTCCTCTGAGAAGAGCCAAGTACGACGCCCCTCGTGGGATGGGGCGGATGGCGTGTGTGTCTCTTTTCTAACAAGCAGAACCTTATAAGACAATGGAGACCTTGGTATAAAAGACCATGGGTCTGGGGCCATGATGTGTGATTCAGGAGCACAGAAAGTGCAGGGGAGGGATCCAGGGTGAGAGACACAGGCAATGGAGACAGGACCATCCTTCCGGAGGCTGAAAGGTGGGAGAGTATTACAAATGCAAAACACCCAGGAAAGGGGAGTTTGCCAGCCAGAAAAGTCTGCATTGATGCACTTACCCCTTTCTATTTCTCCGTCCACAAAAGGCCAGGGCAGCCTGGTAGGTGGAGGGCGGCAGCCGGCCATCCTGGGAGAGTTCTACCTGAAACTGAGTTCAGAAACTTGTTTCTAAAATAAGTGAGTAGCTTGTCACGCTGACCGGACATCTGAATGGTAGGATAAGACAGCTTGGGGAATTTCTATTTTATTTCCCAGCCACAAATGGATGAGATTTGGCGTCTACTGGGAATTATTTTTAGGGCAGAGTGGTCCATGTAGGGTCAGTCAGTCAGTCGGTCGGTGATACAATGTCATCCTGTGAATTGAGAATGCAGCTGTCTTTATTTCAATACCCGAGTTACATCGGATATTTGAAAAAGAATTTTAGCCTGAAGTGAACATCCAAAATTTCCCTTTCCATCATGTTAAGGTCATTATTGTAATGTTTACAGTGTGATGGCTGCACAGAACCTGAGAACCCACGATTTATAAAAATATAATATACTAGATAATACTTACTGTAGGTCTTCATAAAATATACAAGTCATGACACCATGGAAATGTAAGAACTACTTGTTTTTATTACGGGGGAAGCTCCCCGAGTAGAAGATTATGCTGCAGATTTTGTGCCAAGGCAAAGCTACTGTGGAGACTTAGTTTGTCTTGCCATTTCAAGTTCTTCCTGTGTGAGAGAAAACGGTCCAAAGTGGTCATTCGTGTGGGGTGGTATATTGATTAATTATTCTTGTGTGACAAAATTAGTGACATACCACGGCCTTTTGTTGTCTCTCACTCTTGGACCCAAGAGTTGGTGGGGTCAGAGCCAATCTTGACTGGGTGGCTCTGTTCCTTGGCGTTGGGATGGCTCTCAGGACTGTGAGGTGGTCAGGCTGGCTCACTCAAGCAAGGAACAGCTAACTGGCTGCCTTTGCTTTTTACCATAGGTCTGGGATGGCTGTTGGGGCTTAGACATCTCTGCGCCACCGTCTTGTCTTCCTTTGGGGACAAGCAAGCTGTCTGGGTCATGTTCTCATGCTGACAAGAAAGGGACAGGAGGAAAATGGAAACGGGAGAGAGCCTCTGAAGGCCTGGGCTCAGACCTGCTGTGTCGTCCCCGAGAGAGTCACATATTTGAGTTCAAAGAGAAAAGGCAGAGATGCAAGGAGTGGTCCAGAACCGCGGTTCCAAGTCCAGTCTGTCACCAGCTGATCCCCGTGAAGTAAAGGAGGCCAGGAACTAAGTGTTGCCTCCTGGGGAGAAACAGGGACTGTTTCTTGCCTTGGTCTTAATTGGCCACTCAAGCTGGGAGGGTGGAGTGTGTGCTGAGCCATCTGGCTGAGCTGAAATCAGTGTTTTCTTTTCACCCTTGCAAAGGGGAAGGGCCAAGAGGCAGCTCTGTGATTCTACTTCTGATTTATTTTTTGTTGTCTTGCAAACCTCTGTCTCTACCACCATCGTTAGAAAGTCCACTCGAGTCCTGGGTGCATTCATTGGGGGCGTGTTCTCGGGGCTCTGAGTGGATGATATCAGCAAATAGAGGCTGGAAAGGCTGGCTGAGCTCTGGAGTCCACTCAAGGGAAATAAAGATAGGAAATGGTTACATTATTATTTATTAAATACCTGTGACATTTCAGGGACGTCAGGAGATAGTTTTGTGGAGCATCTGACTTAGTCTTTGTCAAAACGATGCATTCATCAACATACCCACTTAATAAATGAGCAAACGGATGCAGAAATAAGTGAGTGCCCTTCCCTGGTCATGCGGTCAGTGCCTGGCTGGGGTGACCACACTGGGTGCTGTGCGCAGCCCTCATACCGAGCCACCAGCCCACACGTTTACACCACCCCATACATTCCCACCGATACCCAGCATGAGTGCCCAGGTCACCGGGACACGGATGGAGGCTCACACCTTCAGGGCTGGCTATCTCCCTAACACGCAGAATATTGTCTCCTCAACTGAATGGAAAATTGATTCTACACCATTTTTTTTCCACTGAGATAGGAATTACCTTTCCTAAGTCCCAAACATCTCTTGCCTGTGGCTGGCACAGAGCCACACTTCTCTCCTGAGACATGAAAGCAGGCTCAGCATTTCACTGTCTTCCACGGGCTGAACACAGGGTGCTGTTACCATGGCAACTGTGGCAGAATTTAGGCCACAGAGGATATTTGGGTCTTGCTGCATCTTTGACCAAAAGTTGCTGTTGACAGTAGCAGTACCACAATTGATCATGTGTCTCTTCATAACTGGTGGTGGCATCGGGGCTTGTCACCTTCCCTTTGCAGACATGTGTCCTTCACCCTTGGCAGTGGGTTTCACAAATAAGTCTCTAGTGAGGAAATGGTCCCTTCTGCTTCCCCACCCCTCCCATTAGTTCCTCTCCCTTTCTCTCCCCTCCATCCCTCCCTTCCTTATTTTCTTCCTTTCTCTTTTTTAACCTTTTTTTATTCTTTGAGAATTTCATATGTGTATGTTCTAATCTAGACCATCAGGCTTGGGGAAGAGCAAGTGCCCTTATGTGATGGGCTATCTCACCAGTCTAAGACATAATTTCACTTTTTCAAAAATTACATTTTTTGTGTGTGTTGGGAATGGAACATGTATGTATGGCACTCTGTGTGTGTGCTCTTTCCTTTACTGTGTCAACACAGTACTGGATTCAGGTCATCGGGCAAGTACTTTTGTTTGGTCAGCACACTGGGGATGTAAGTCAGTAGTAGACCCTGATTTGATCCCCAACATCACGCATGTATGCATGCACGCACACGTGCACGCGCGCACGCACACACACACACACACACACAGAGCAAACTAACTTCTAGTTGTTTTTATTGTTAATACTAGATTTGCTATAGACAGTAGAAGCCTTTATTACCAACACCGACTCCTAGGGCCAGTTCCTTCCACTGCCTGCCTCTGATAAGCTGTCTCTAGACCCTCCATTATTTGCCTCAGTTTACTAGTGAGAAAGCACAAATTTTGTCCCCCGTCCTGTGAAAACAACATTTTACCCAGTGTGCTTCCAAATGAGCAAGCCAGCCCTGACACGCTTGTTAAGAGAACGTTCCCAAGACTCAGAGAGACTAAGGCAGAGCAGCAGAGCCTTTTGCAGATACCCTGGGATAGTTTAACAAGCCTACCCAAGGGGCGCTGACCTGTCTGTGGGTTGTACTTTTTATCGCCTAAGTATTTATTATTAATTAGAGACTCAGACCCTGAGGCTGCTTCGGCTCACAGAGCAGAGGGAAAAGAAACTCCCGTTGGTCGTCAACCCAGCAATCTTCCCCCATCTTTCCCTTAAGAGCATGTAAATGCCCAATTCCTTAAAATACTACTTTAATCAAATTTTCCATCTTAGTGGGTCTGTAGTTAACGTGAGAATACATCTTTGTCACCAGTCAAACTGTGCCAGTCAGCAGTGAAAGCCTGTGGTTGGGCTGCGTTCCAGCTCCTAGTGGTGGCTTCTCTCCCCGGAACTGTTCATTGTCCCAAAGCATGCATGGTAGACATGCAGTCATTTCACCTCTAAAGACATTTCTATTTCTTCCTGTTCCTCCTTTATCTGAATTAAAGTCCCCTAATTCCTGTTCCCATTTCATATTTCTGTACTCTGTCTGAGAAAAGAGAACAAGGGAAAGACAGAGGGAAAATTTATCCACATACACACCCGACTCGCTTGGAAGTAGCTGTTGAGTAGAAGCCATGTGGTGGCATCTTCAGGACAGCAATGTCGCATGTCCACAAAGGCCCTGTCTGCGGGGCTTGTGGTACCAGAACAGAGGAGGATCGTGGCCTCAGACTGGAGATGAATCTAGGAAAGACACTGAAGTTGTTCAATGTCCCTGGGACCTTTCCTAGGGTCCCTAAGTACACAGACACACATTCTCCCCCACTCCCAGCAGAGAAGAGAAGCAACGGCTGCAAACGCCCTGTTTCACTAAAATCAAAGTGTGTTTTAATGCTCCTCAATTGGTCATTGCTCCCTGTGCTTTCGGATGTGGGCTCTGTGAGGGGTTAAGATGGAAGATGTGGCGTGTGCTAGGTATCCACCGTAAAGAGAGTTACAAACCCAGTTGCTTTTCTGAAGGCTAGAAAGGAATCCTCTGAAATCCAGCAGGAATCTAGCAGGGTCTCTCTCTGTGGCAGGATTGCTTTGGTGAGACCTATGGTGGGGTTCCCATCAGGCACCCCTTCTCTGAGGAAGGGTGGGAGCCCTCTTCCTCAGAGAGAAAGTCTTCAACAGAAACAGCTGAGATCTTGTCTTCTCCCTGCCTGCGCTCCTGATGCTGGCTGATGCAACTAAAGCTGGGCTTGGAGCAGGCTCACCACACAGCCATCCCTTCCCTCTTGGTGCCCCTGCTTTTGTTGTGAAAAGAGTTTGCTTCCCCAACACTCTGGTCCCGGGAGGGAGCCCTAGGTTCCACCTTCGTGCGGCCATCAGGGTCAGCCTCTGAGGTTTACTAGTGACCATCTTTGTAGACACATGGAGGTGATGTGGTTGACCAGAGCTTTGATGGTAAAACGGAGACTCCTGCCTGCTGCCTGAATCAGCTCTCCCCTGCTGTTGGTCCAGGCAGAGACAGACCTCAGCTGTCCCTATGGACCAGGGCTATGCAGCAGAGGCCTGCCTAGCTGTTCCTGCAGATCAGGACTGTGCCTTTAGCTGGAAAGATTTACCGTCTGGGTTGTCAAGCAAGGCTGACAGCCTGGACTGATAAAGAACCGAGATTCTGTGTGATTGAGTTTTTTATTACATAGAAGCATTGAGAGAAGGTGCCAAGTCTTTGGGTGCTGGGTCGCACAGGACTACTTGGGAACAAAAGGGGACAGACCATCAGGAGAGCCTTTGTGAAGCAGCCCCAGGGTATTTTACAGCCTGCCTCTGCACTGAGTGGGAGTGAGGCTGCCTGCCTGGGCACATCCAGGAGCCCAGGAGGAACAGACTCCGGTGACTTCTGGAGAAGGGGAGGCAAGGGGGGGAGGAGAGAGAGGGAGGGGGAGGGGGAGGAAAAGGGAAGGGGAGTGAAGGGCGGTGAGGGCAAGAGGGAGAGAGGGGGAGGGGGAGAGAATAAGGAAAAGGGGAAGAGAGGGACAGAGGGGAAGGAGGGGGAGGGAGAGAAGGGGAAGGGGAGGGAGAAAGAGAGGTTGGAGGGGGAGAGGGAGAGAGCAGCAGCAAGCTAGGTACATTATTCACGTCTTCTGCTGAACCACATGTTTGAATGTTCCATTGCCAGAAGTATTTCCAGATTCAGAGCTGCAAAGGAACTTTCAAATGCCAGAATAAAATCCTCCAAATATATAAAAGTGTTCTGACTTCATTTGTTAGGACAGAGGTAACCAAAGTCCCTTTCAGCATCGTGGTGGATGTAAAGTCATGATTCAGGAGAGACATTTGCTTCTGCAGGATTTAATTGTTGTTACCATAAAAACCCATTGCTGGTGGGACCTCTCTGAGTCAGTTCCTTCCAGACGAGAGACTCTAGTTGCTTTAGACTTCTTGAGAAATATTATTTTTTTGCTACTTTTGGGGAAAGCAAGACCAATACAAATTTTAGTGAGCATTTGCTTAAAGGCACATGAAGTCATGTCAGTGCTAAGGCAAAGCATGTGTGTTCTGGGGGAGCTCTCCATGTTCTGTGTCATGCCCACCACACAGCCTGTGATGTCCTTCCTGTGGACAGGCAGGCCACATACTTCGGCTCTTCTCTTATTTGAACTGAACATTTAAAGGATGTGTGCCTTTGGGGGTGATTTTGTTTCATATTGAGTTCTTCCATTTGTTTTCATTCAAAAACCTACCCTAAAAAACAAAACAAAACAAACAAAAAAATAAACAGGGGCTGGAGAGATGGCTTAACAGTTAAGAGCACTGGCTGCTCTTCCAGAGGTCCTGAGTTTAATTCCCAGCAATCACATGGTGACCCACAACCATTTATAGTGAGATCTGATGCCCTCTTCTGGCCTGCAGGTGTACGTACAGATAGAGCACTCATGCATAAAATAAAAAATAAATAAAAAAAGAAAAACACAAACCAAAGCAAAACAAATTAAAAGAACAAAACAAACAAACAAACAAACAAAAAACCAAGGATAGTTGAATCTTTGGCTTAGTTGAAGCACTGAAATCATTCACTAAACCTGCTACTGTGTATTAATAGGTTATATATTAATCCAGCATCACTTCAGTTTGGGTTTTCTTCAGCAACTCTGTCCCTGCTTCCCTGTTTTGGATTGAATTCCTCCTTTCATTCTCTACTGTATTCTCTTGGTGTATATTTGTCTCTCCTTTGAATTGTTTCCACACACTGTATTCATCCTTTTGGAATCTTTGCTTGCCATGCTCGGTGGGGGAATGAGTCCTAGTAGGGCTTGGTGTCCTTTCTCTGTGAGATCCTAGTTAAAGCCAGAGGCTCCATCTTGAGTCTCTGCTGAGACATTGTCAGGCATTGTCCTATGTCAGCTCAGGCCTCCTGCCTGGGTCTACAGCTTTCTCTCTCTCCACAAGTCCTTGCTCGGGACACCGCTTTATCTATTAATTCTGAAGAGCAGCACCCCTCCCCATTTCTTGTTGATTTTTAAGGTGATCTACGGAAGGATAAAAATATACTTCTTCCTGGTTAATCATCACTTACAGTTTTCTACATTTCTTTAGAAATGGGATTATGCAAATAGGGAGAAAAGCAAACAACCCTATTGAAGATATCTTCGTTTAGGCAAACTCACTGGCTGTGTTAGCGAAAGCTGTGGCAGGAAGCATCTCCCTGTGGACGGCAGTGGTGTTCCTGAGATGACAGTACAGCAAATCCCACATTCAAGGTGGTAATTATGACAGCACTTGCCGTGACTGTCTCTTAGGATGAAGAATTTAATTATATATATATATATTATATGCATCTAGATAAGTGCATATACACATATATGTTACTAAATCCTTTTCTAGCAACAAGAGATTAAAATGGATGTCCATGCAGCCTTCAGTAAATGGTTGACCATGCTCCTCAGTGTATGTGGAAGACTGCAATGCAGGAACATCCTGAAAGACAGCATTGTGTGCTGCAACAGGTCAGGGAGGAAGAGCAATCCCAGGTGTGGGCTTTCTGCCTAGGATGCTTGCACAGTAGCTCAGTATGCCATTGCTGAGAACAACTTCTCCTTAGCGAATGCCGAACAGACAGACCAAAGCACACACAACCGGATGGTCTTGGTGACTGTGTAAGTTTTGTTACAGCACAGGGGAAACACAGACTAGAGATGCAATATCTGCAAAAATCCTAGCCTGGACAATTGAATCAGCAGGGAAATGCAATCAAATATATGGAATTTCTATTTGTGTCAGCTGTATGATATGAAGAATAAGAAACTTTTAGCATAATTTTTCATACATAGTATTTTTCTCTCGGTTTACAGTGTTTAAGTACTTCTAAGTCATTTAAATGTACCTGGTTGTTGTAAGGAGGCTGTTTGTTGGTTCCCAGCTGCTCAGCCCCAAAATAATCACACAGAAACTATATTGTTTAAATCACTGCTTGCCCCATTAGCTCTAGCTTCTTATTGGCTAACTCTTACATCTTAATTTAACCCATTTCTAGTAATCTATGTATTGCCACATGGCAGTGGCTTACCCGGTAAAGTTCTGGTGTCTGTCTCTGGTGGGGCTAATGGCGGGGATACCTACTGGTAGATAGTCTATGCCTCAGTGGGCAACTCCATACTCACATGGTTATACGCAGCACTATGGGACTCAGGGAATCATAAAAATAATAAATAAATAAGGATATGAAGTTGGGAGGGAGAGGTATTGGGGAACCCTGAGGGAGGTAGAGGAGAGGGGTAGATGTGATTAAGAAACCTTTGTATGTATGATGTTTTCAAAGAATTAAAAAAATAAACTGGTAACTAAAGAGGAAATATGGAAAATATAGGACTTTCAAGCTGACCCTGGAACCTCAGGATCTGGATAATGCTGGGAGAAATTCCATCTCCAGAGCGTGCCGCCATGCTCACCCTCCCCAGTCCCATGCCCCGCCATGCTCACCCTCCCCAGCCCAGTGTGCAGCCATGCTCACCCTCCCCAGCCCCATGCCCGGCCATGCTCACCCTCCCCAGCCCCACGTCAGTAGCTTATATCTGGTAAGATGCACAGAAAAGTATTCCATCTATTTACGGCATAAATCTCTCAACATATGACAAATTTTTTGGGGGGGTATTATGTGTGTGTTTGTGTGTGTGTGTGCACATGCATGTGTGTCTGTACTTGTGTGGAAGTCAGAAGTCAATGTCAGGGTCCTCTACTGCTGACCACCTTGACTTTTGATTCAGGTCTCACGGAACCTGGAACTCCTGGCCCTCTCTGCCTTCACCTCCAGTGCTGGGGTTAGGTATATACACGACCACCCTGCTCCGCCTATAGGTGCTCAGATTCCAGCTCTACTCGTGCTTGCGCTGAAACTGCCGTACGTGCTGAGCCATCTCCCCAACCCCAGGTTCTTTTTTATCTTTCAAAGTCACAGTTTAGATAGAACCCACTTGTGGTTTTTGCCTGAAGTAGGCAAAATAACAACTAGCCTTTCGCAGTCTCTCACGGAATGTATTATGTCTGCTCAAGGCTCACCCATCCCTAGGGCCTTCGCCAAGACCCCAGGCTCACTGTTAGTGTTTCTTAAGTGGCTGCCAGCCCTTCCATTAACAGTCCCAAGTTAGAAGGGAAACTTCATTCACATAAATATTCTCTGGGGTTTTCTCTGTTTCTGAAAGGCTTCTCTGAATGGCTTTTATCCCCATTTTAATTTTACAAGAACCACATTGCTATTGCCAAGTACAAGTACAGAGTTTTGCTAAATCCTAAGGCCATTTTCGGACTTGCAGGATAGCATTAGAAGCTGTAATGTAATGAGAGGAAAATGAGAGGCAACAGCAGGCAGAATTCATAGAAGAAATGAGGTAACCCTTCTGGTAATGGAGATTATTCACAAATGGGCTGAGCGAGGGTGCAGCACCCCTGGCTGGGAGTCTGGAGGCTCCCTGAGAGACTCAGCAACCTGAGCTCAGTGGCTCGCATTCACGATCACCGCCATTATAGTTCAGGCTGTTCTTCTGTTAAAAACAAAACAAAACAGAGAGTCACAGTGGAAGGTTTTGGTGGGAAAAGCAATGTGACTTTGGTCTTGTGACTTGTGTTAAGGTGAGCACGGGTCTGAGGTTTTGCCAGAGCAAATCAACCCTTTCAAATTTTATGATTAAAAAGGTTGGGAAAGGCTTTGCCTTTCTTACACAATGATTGTGAAGAATAAAAATATGGCTACCTAGTGTTCCTTTAATAAATGTCCTCTCATTTATCCATGATCTTCTAGCATTATTCAATCTACAAAAATGGACTGAGCCCCTAGCATGTGTCTTTACTTTGGTAGATGCTGGAGAAATAACGGGGGACACAGCAACCTCCAACTCAAGAATCATGTCCTCATGGTACTTTCCTTAGAGGAGTCCAACCCTAGTGAGACATTAAATATCAGTTCTATGTCAGCTGCAGCGAAGAGATTGCTTATGATAGCAGGATATGTAGTAGAGACTTCAGGAGATCTCTCTCTCAGGAAACTCAGGTTGAATGGAGTAAGGAGGGCCATATGTATATGAATAGCATATGCAAAGTTGACCAGGGGCCCAAGGTATCCTGGGAAACAAAAATGGCCTTGAAGAATGTCACCTGCTGGAAAGCAAATGGGAAGGGGAAAGGGCAACCGTTGGTTGAGCCTCATGGCGAAAGATACCAGCACACGCTCAGATTAGCTTCCAGCGCTCAAGACCTGGGACCACACCACCTACCATGGGCACAGTCTGTGGACTGACTCAGTGCACAGCTGGTGATTGACTGGATTTCCTTTAATGGCCACTCAATGCAATTATTCAAAATAACCAGATCATAAACAATTATTTCAGTTTTCTTAAGAACACATTAGCTTGATGATAGCAATAATTGGAAGAGATGGCCCAGTTAATTGACTTAGCAGAAAATGGGTTTCCCTGTGTATGCAGAGCTTAATGTAACCTAATATGGTTTGGATAGAATGTCCGTGGAAATGGAAAGATGCGTGTGTTCATGACAAGCAGTTTGGGCTCTAAAATTAGGTCGTGGTTTATGGTCCTCTAGCGCTGATCTCGTGGCGACCTGACATGACCTGATAAATTGATTATTCATGACTTGTAAATTCTAAGGCCTTGCTCACATACCTGTCAGGGGTTTCTTCCGTAAGGCAAATGCCACATGCTTATCAGAGAAATGTGCTGTAGTGGGGCAAATTAAGATCTGGGAGAGACTACCTCTGCGGTGTTTACCCACAGGTCCAGTCTGGTGAGAGCACAGTCAGAGTCAAGCTGGAATCTGGCGTGAAACTGGCTATGAGAAGAGACGCTGGTCAAGTCGCTTGGGCTGAATGAAGCCTGAGGCCCCGTGTTTGTTTGTAGGCGTTATAATACTTGCTCATTTTATTTGATGTGTGTGCATGTGTGCCTGAGTGTGTATGTGCGCCAGATGCATGCAGATGCCTATGAGTGTTGGAAGAGGCAGCGGACCTGCTGGGACTGGAGTTCCAGCATTGTAAGCTACTGCTTACAATGGACCTGACCAGGGATTCTACAAGGGCAGTGCTCTTAACCTCTGAGCCATCTTTCTGGCATCCAATTCTCACAATTAAATGAGTTAAAATGCACAAAGGCATATATAGTGACCACTTATTATTATTTCCTTTTCTAGCAAAAGCTTATGAACCAGATGTGGCAATGAATACCTCTAATCTCAGCACTGATCAGTCTGAGGCAGGACGCTGAGAATTTGAGGTCAACATGGGAAGCTTATATAGACAGTTTTATCTCAGAAAACCAACCAACCAAAAATACAAAGAAAGTAAACAAGCAAAGGTCTTGTGGCTGCCAGCAGCAGTTCCCAAGTGCAGAAGGAACTGCCAGAGGGAAGGACAGTAGAGTTCAGCAGGGGACATGTGGTCAGGATTCATCTGTTGGCCCGCTGGGCTTCACCCAGAGACGGCAACACATGCAGTCATTTCTGCGTGCTCGTGGGACACATGTGGTGAACACCGAAACAATGTAGACCTGCCATGACTGTAGCACATGGTCCCAGAAGGGAAAATATGTTAAATGACAAAATGTATTTTCCACTGTTGGAGGGCCTTCTTCGGGGACTCTTACGTGGTGGAAAGCAGAAGGGAAAATGAGTGGGGAGGGGCACATTTCCTCTGAAGCCCTAGTGGGAGAGGCCTCTAACCCAGCAACAAAAGCTCTATTTTCTCTCTCTCTCTCTCTCTCTCTCTCTCTCTCTCTCTCTCTCTCTCTCTCTCTTTTGGTTTTTCGAGACAGGGTTTCTCTGTGGCTTTGGAGCCTGTCCTGGAACTAGCTCTTGTAGACCAGGCTGGCCTCTAACTCACAGAGATCCACCTGCCTCTGCCTCCCAAGTGCTGGGATTAAAGGCATGTGCCACCACTGCCCGGCCAAAAGCTCTATTTTCAAGTCGACATCACGTCCTAAGAACCCGCCCCTTATCACCATCACATCAGCAGTCAAATTTTAAAAGAGGAATTGGTGGAGAAGCAGACAGAGCATAGTCATGTCTGAGGAGAACCTAGTGCAGGCAGCTGTCCTTCACACACACACACACACACACACACACACAAACACACACACACACACACACACACTGTTCTGAACAAACTCATTTCTTTAGAGAAAAACCCCACCAAATCCCAAGGCTGAAATGATCTGGGAGAACTGCAGTTTTGTTACCACTGTGCTAAGAGAATTTGACTCCCCAGGTTATTGTTATCTGAAACACACTGCTGATCTGAGGAAACCTGTCTCAGATTTCCAGAATCCAATGGACTCCTCAGCCTAACAGAGAATTCTTTCAGTGCCTTCTCAGAATGGGCTCCCTGCCTGCGGCTAAGATCCTGATCTCATTAGCTGTGAGATTATTAATCTCCTCACAGACTATGAGACACAAAACCACAGATGGTGAGGACCAGCTGGTTGGAGGTGATGAAGCCTTAGAAGGGTACAGTCAAGAGGTTGGTGTGAAACCACACCAAAGCTAGCCTGCCACCAACAGCAGAATGGCTGTCCCACACAGGCCGACTGAAACATGCTGAGACACGGAGAACCCCTCAAGGCGGTGTGAGAACCCACAAAGCTCCTGTCATTGATTGCTTAAGCCCTGGGAGAAGAAACCAGAGAAAAGAACCCTCCCAGCCCGTCACACACATCTCTCCATTCACTTCCCATGGGTACTCTTGTCAGCTATGACATGGCCACTGGCAAGTTGCCTGGAGGACTCTCTGGGTGCAGGCCAGGGAGTTTTTCAGTTTACTTCCCTATTCCTGCTTTTTCAGCACCTGGCTTGGGCTGACACTCTGTGCTGGCTCAGAGAGTGCATTATTTGAATGAAAGATAGTCTCAAGTTTTCCAGTACTTCCAGAAAGGACACCAGTAGCCAACCAGGTCAGCTGGGGAGGGGGAGGGTGGGGGCGAGGCAGGGGCATGATAGCTTGAGGCCCAGAGTGCTGCCAAACTTTTGACCTAGAGATGAGATGAATCAGTTCTGAATTGAAAGTCAGACTGAGTTCAGGTATGGAGAGCCTTGCTCCCTTGAGTCAGATGAAATAAGTAAGAAAAGCAAATTCCAGAATGCGCTGCAAACTTCAGAATCGGACAAGAGGCTCCTTCAGCAGGGTCTGCGGAGCTCGACGTCTCTGATGAAGGACACGATTGCTCCAGGGACCTGTGGGGTGCGACCTAAAACAGGGAGAGCTCTTTGCAGCTCCCCTGTCACAGGCTTTCCTGTTCCTTCGTTTGTAAGAAATCTCCTCCAGGAAGCTGTGACAATTGCTCTGGGGACGGCGGCTTGGCCTGACACCGCCTTCAGAGTTTAAACAGAACTAGCACAGCTCCGCCACCACTGAGCTCCTACATCCATGCACAAGGGAGCTGAAGATAGACGCCCACAGAAAAGCCTGTATGTGACCGTTCACGGCATTGCTTACGAGCATCAATAATAAGAACATGAGCTGATGTCTAGATAAACAGAATGTTGTCTGTCCGTTCTGAAGTGAGAGCAGTAGAGAATGGGTTGGAAGCAGTGAACATCATGCTTAATGATGAAGGCTACAGGCATAATTCTACTTAATTTCAATATTCAGAGGGGGAAATATATTTTTTAAAAAGTGAGAGGCACAGATGGAACTAGGGGAAGGTATTTATTTGGGGCCAATGATAAGTTAAAATTGAATGTTGGTGATGTTTGTAAAACCTGAAGAGTATTTATCTTAGCGTTTCATTGCTATAGAGAGACAATACGACCATGGCAACTCTTATAAAGGAAAACATGTAATTGGGGCTGGCTTACATTTCAGAGGGTCAGTCCATTGTCGTCACGGTGTGACACAATGGCATGCAGGCAGACATGGTGCTGGAGAAGTAGCCAAGCGTCCTACATCTTGGCTTGTAGGCAACAGGAAGTGGTCTGTCTCACTGGGAGTGGCTTGAACATATGAGACCTTAAAGCCACCTCCACAGTGATCCACTTCCTCCAACAAGACCACACCTTCTCTACCAAGGCTGCACCTCCTAAGATTTTCCACTCCCTTTGGGGGCCATTTTCTTTTAAACCACCACAGCATGATTAAAACAAGCAAACAACTCATTTAACTGAATGTTTAAGAATGGGAGTTTTAAGGACTTGTGGTCTCAGAGGTAGAAAATTCTCATAGGTGTAAGGTCCTGGGGTTGGTTCTCAGCATCAAGAACGTGGATTTTTAGGTATGTTGATGGTGTGTAGTTAAAACAAAAAGTCAACGTGAAAAGACCCTTGAGGGCTTTGTCAGAATTTGGATTTGGTGTAGAAATGTTTGTGTTGGATGGTAGACATGTTGTGTTGGTAGACATGTTGCATTTTGCATTTTGAGTCCTTTAAGGGATAGTTTTATAAGGGCAAACACATGGATTTTCTGTTAATATAAATTCAACACACATAGGGCTTTATTTAGTCCAGTCAGGAAAGCACTGGATAGAATGTTGCAGAAAGTTCAAGGAGAACTTGGACGGAGAGCTCCATGGAGAGCATGGGGTGGCGCAAGGGCTCTTGGGAGAAACTGAGAACTCCTCTACCTCCAGCTAAATGATTGGCTGCATTTTGCAAGACACAGTCCACTCAAGTTGCTTCCAGCAAGAGTAACTGGTGTTATTGCCAGTTTTCACCAGCTTACACTGCTACAGAATAACCGAGAGACGGCTAGAGAGGTGTGCTGCTGAGGGCATCTGGCAGTCTAAACTCAAAATCCATACCTTTTCCTTGCTGGTCCGTGATACTGTGGGCATTGTACCAGTAAAGCGGAGGGATGCATGGGTAATACAGCCGTCCTCACCATGGCTGTTCAGATAGAACCCACCGTAAGTACAGTCTTGTTCATTATTTTCCAATTGGCCAATATTTATTTAACACTTACTGTGTGCCAGGTCAGGCACTTGCAATGTCGTTGTGTCTGGGTGAGAGACACACAGAGGGAAGCAATTAATTAGTCTCTTGGTGAAGAACTCTTTCTGTGCAAGCACAAGTAGGAGGGCGGAGGAAAGATGTATTGTTGTACCTTGAGAACAATCTTAGGAAGGAATTAGTGCCTCAGTTCGAAGGTCTTCACCATCAACGTGTTTACTAGCCACCGAAGGCGACATGCTCGGCTGAGCCCTCCGAGCCAGATTACACCAATGTAAGCATGATCAAGTTTCTATACCTCAATGCTGTTTTCAGAATGAAGTGGAGATGTAGCCCAAGAATTTCTTGTGAGGATGAAATAAAAGCCAGAAAAATACTGCTCTACAGCCATGCCCAGCATATAGTGTTTAGTAAACAACAGACATCCATTAAAACGCCCACCAGACTGCCCTTTGCCCTGCAGTAGCCTGCAGTCCCGAGGGAAGACAGGGCGCATGAGGTGGGGTAAAATGCCAGACAGGGTAGGGACTTTTAAGCACTTTCCATCGAATGTGCTGAAAGATCTGGATGGATACCCTCGGTCAAAGGTCAGTAGATGGCTGAAGAGTTTAACCTACACTAATAACTAGAGCCTGACCTGATAGATTTGATGAGTCTTGACTTGAGATGCAAGCCCTGGAGGTTTCCAGCTGAAGCTGCTGAACGTTCGCCATTCTAACAGCAAACTTTTAGTTGAGTGTCACGAGATTCTCTTACAGGTTAGGGGAAAAAAGGCACAGAAGTGGTTTGGTTCTGGTCAACCCCGGGCTTGAGAATCAGTGTCTGGCATGTGAATGTTACATGCTCAAACCATGCGTGTGTATGTTTGTGAGTGTCTGTGTGTCTGTGAGACAGAGAGAGAGGGAGAGGGAGGGAGAAAAAAGGGAGGGAGATAGGTAAAGAGAGGGAGGGAGGGAGAGGAAGAGAGGGAGAGAGAGAGAGACTGTCTCTAGGGTGGGAACTGACTTGAATGGAGCCCTGCAGGTGGAGAACTGTGAGGGAGGTAACATCAATTTGTTCACACAATAACCACGAGGTAGAAGAAAACACAGACACAGGGTCACATATAGAGCAAGCAAAGGTCAGGAGCTGAGCCAGAGCCCCAGTTGAACCCCATCATCCCTAGCCATTCTCTTTGGATCAGTATTGTGAAGCATTGTATGTTTCATAAAACTATCAATGTTCTTTTTTATGAATTGTTTCTGTGAACACACTTTAATGCAGTCTAGCTATAAATGGGCTTCTGATTGAGGCCAGGTGTCTTACCCAGTGTTCCTCAGTCCACAAAGAATTCTAAAAGATATTGTACAGCAAACAAAACAAAACAAATCAACCACAGGGTTGGTTCAAATAATTGGTTAAAACAAGCCAGAATTCCACACTTTGTACTCACTGAGGCCAGAGACAGGGGTGTCCTGTGAAAGACAGTGGTTCCAGGCTACCCAGGGAAGAGTGAGATGATACACAATGTCTCAAAAGTCTGAGTCTCAGGCATAAAATTGAGCAGAGAGCTCAAGTATGTGGAGTTCAGGTCAGAGACATTAGCACCAAAGAATGGAGTATGACTCCTAGGGTTTTCGAAGTGTCTGTTAGTGGGTTTCTGGTGATTTTTATACCCAGTAGAGTTTGACCACTTGGCTTCATAAGCTTCTTGAACATCTTTATCTGAACATGTACTGTAATCACCACGTCAAAGACAGAGTCCTTTTTTTCTCTAGAGACCCCCGGAATTCATTACCCATAGCTGGGACGAAGGTTTGAGCTTCCAGGTGTGGGCCGTGTCCTCTATCTTCTGAGCCACCTCATCTGAGCTCCTTAGAGGTCTCTAAACTCAGAGCCCTCCTTGGAGGACCCTCGGTGAAAAGTTATATGGCTTCAGAAGTGTTGAACTTAAACTGTAGGTTTAAGTCCAGTAGGATCTGGACTTTGGATCTAAGCTCGGAAAATGCCAAGGTCACATTGTCCTTGGTTTTTAATTCTGGATTTTCTCTAATGAAGAGCTTTTAGAAAAATCAATAAAAATGTTCCAGTTAAGCTGCTAATGAGAGAAATGACCTTTCCTTAATGGAAGGAAAATGCAGGCTGTGCTTCCACATAGCAACGAGGAGTCCAGGCTATGGAATTTTCTTTGCAAATTGTGGTTGACTTTGTGTGCCGTAGTTTGTATAATATGCACTAAGGCTATTAGAATCTGATAACTTTCTTTGCTGCTTGTGAGCAGACCATGCACGCTGAGAGCAGCAATCTAATTATCCAAGCTGCTGGTATCCAAGATATTGTCTCCCAAGATTAATGTGCTGGCCTTATGAGTTTCCTTCTGAGTGAGAGACAGTGGTCATAAATAAATCACACTCAATTGCTGTAAGAAACAATGAAAATAATCAACTGCTCCTGTCAAGTCTAGCGTTGGTAGTTCCAGCTGTGGAATAGGCGAGGCGAGGTTCCAGCTGTGGAATAGTCAAGGCTAGTTTTGTTGAATATTAGACTCAAGTCAAAGAAACCTTGTGGACCAAAAGAACTCAGTGCTTGCTAACTGGTTTTAACTCCATCAAACTAACTCACTTATCACTGCACAGCTATGTCACCTGGAATTGTTCTGGTTACAAAGCATTTCTCTTTTTTCAGTTTATTTACATTTTATGTGTGGGGATTTTGCCTGCATGGATGTGTGTAGACTACATACATGCCTGTAGAGAGGCTGGAAGAGAGCACCGGGTCCCCTGGAGATGGAGTTACAGATGGTTGTGAGCCTCTGTGCAGATGCTGGGAACAGAATCTGGGCCCTTTGCAAGAGCGTCAAGTACACCTAACTGCTGAGCCATCTCGGCAGCTCTTTCTATGCTTTTCTTCAGAGGTTGCAGATGTTGGTTTTATCCCGTAGCTTTTGACCCTTCCCACGTGTAGTAGTGAGGTCTGGAAGGCTCTCCACCCTCATGGATATGTTCTTATACCAGAGCTGCCTTTGATGTACTGACTGAGAAATTTATCATTTGCCAACGTTCAAATCCTAGTTCCCTACTTGTTTACTAAAGGAAACTTGGGGCATCTTTAATGATTCTATAATTCCATTGTGTATAGCTCAAGAAGATACTGCAAAGCTATTTTTTTAAGATTTATTTATTATGTATACAACATTCTGCCTCCATGTATGCCTGCACACCAGAAGAGGGCGCCTGATCTCATTATAGATGGTTGTGAGCCACCATGTGGTTGCTGGGAATTGAACTCAGGACCTCTGGAAGAACAGCCAGTGCTCTTAACCTCTGAGCCATCTCTCCAGCCCCCTGCAAAGCTATTTTTTAATTGGGATAAAGTGGGTTGTAATAAACACATACATCATAGGTAGCTCAAAATAAAATTAGCTATCCTTATTTTTAATTGCCATGCAATTGATAGGAAGAATCCTGTGCTGTTGTTTGAATGCACTTCCCAAATTTGTATATTGAAAACGTCATCCCCAGTGCAACTGTGGGAAGGAAGCCGGGCCTGATAGGAAGTGGCGAGGTCCTCAGGAGCAGAGTAATGTTCTCATGAGGAGGGTTAGCCGCTATAGGACTGGGCTTTGGTGCAGTGGAACCTGCTGTTCTCTGACTCTCTTGCTTCTCCATCTCCCTCTCCTAATACTTCTGCTCTGGGATGATCCAGCACAAAGGTGCTCATGAGATTCTGGCCTCGGAATTTTGGGTGCCCCAGCCTGAAAGTTCTGAAGCTTTGTGAACTGGATATACTTCCATTGACTGGAAGAGCTCCGGCCCCAAGTTCTGCCACAGTAGCGGAGAGTGGAAGCCGAGTCCTACAGAGCGGATGCCCTGCATACGGCATCCAAAAGAATCAGAGAGGACATCCTAGCTGGGCAAGGTTATTGCTGTAGTTGGTGGGCACTTAACAAGCTTATCAATATCTGTGTGCCCCCAAATGTGTGCAAGCCAATAAAATCCTCTCTTAGGGTTACTGTGACTGCAATGAAACACAATGACCAAAAACCAAGTTGGAGAGGAAGGGGTTTATTTGGCTTATACTCCCACATTGTTGTTCATCACTGAAGGACGTCAGGACAGGGACTCTGTCCTGGAGGCAGAGCTGATGAAGAGGCCATGGAGGGGAACTGCTTCCTGGCTGGCTTCCCCTGGCTTACTCAGCCTGCTTTCTTTTAGAACCCAGAACCACCATCCCAGGGATGACACCCCCCACTATGGGCTGGGCCCTCCCCCACTGATCACTCATTGAGAAAATGCCTTACAGCTGGGTATCATGGATGCATTTCCTTAGCTGAGGCTCCTTCCTCTCTGATGACCCTAGCTTGTGCCAAGTTGACACAAAACCAGGTAGTACAAACCCTGTGGAATATATGCATTTATTAGACTGTTTTTTTTATTAAATTAGGGGCATGTGGGTACTGACTCCCTCTTATTGAGGATCTAGAAGGTGTTAGACAGCCATGGAGTAGATTCTTGTAGATTGGGGATCTGGAACTCAGAAAGACTGAGAGATGTTCTGACTGTAACTGGGAGGGGATAACCCTCTGGCATTCGGGCAGTCTGATTCCCAGACCGTGGGCCCCAAAAATGTGCAGAAAGAATATAAGATTTGCTATTGCCTGTGGATCATCACTACCATGTGATGGGGGAACAGCCTGTGCACCCAATTAGATGCTGAGTTTGTTTTCTGTTTCCCCACGTAAAGAAAGCATAATAAAATGTCCTGAATAAGTCAACAACCTGCCCTGGGAAACACAGCCCATTAAATTTGGTGCATGACAGGCAGATGACAGTCTGAAAGATACTTGCAGTCACTGAAGCAAAGCCTGTGTATGCACAGTCACCAGCCATATGTGAATATTTACATGTAATTTAAACCAATGAACATTAAATATGGTTACTGCTCTGTTGTCTGGGGCCTCTGCCATTCTGCCCTCACCCAGAGCTGGAAGTTGTACCCTGCTGGATGTGCCATGAAGGGACCAGTAGAGTGTATTGGCAGAAGTCACGAAGGCAAGTGCTGGAGGCAAGTGAGCTGGGCACCCAGACCAGGCGAAGCTCTGGTGTGGACCTTCTGACAGATGGCAGTGTGCTAGGGCGTGGACACGTGTCAGTGCAGGGTTCAGACACTAGTTCATAACAGCCCTCTCCTGAGAATTTACCCCCTCCTTGCAGAGCTACAGTTCCTCCCTAGTGGGCTCCCGCTGTGCTGTTAGGCTGTTCCCCTAAAGGGTCCTAAACACTTCCCAACACTGCCACAAGGGGGCCAAGCTTCCATCAGCACCACATCCGAATCACAGCAGCCCAGGAGCAGCGAGGCACATTGCCACCCTTTGGGGATGAGGAGATGCCCCCTTTTTGGCTCTGAAACAGTGAAAAGGCCACATTCTTGCTGGGATTGACAGGCAAATGTTGATAAGGCACACACAGTCAACAGCCAAGAGTGACGTAAGAAGCCGCACTATTAGTTGCTTCCTATGAAGCAGAGAAAAAGACATTTCTTCTGCTCAGGGACGCAGACTGGACTTTGCGGCTAGTCTGTCTACTCACAGAGGGCTTTACGCTGCTGAGCTGGGGTTTAGCTAACAATGAGAACAGGGCTGTAGCTTTTCAGCAGAATTTTGAAATGCACTTTTGACCCAAACATCTCCTGACCCTGGAGATTCCTTCCAGTCCCATCTGAACATAGTTGTGAAAGATGACCTGCATTTCCAACCTAAATGCAGCACTTAGCTCTGCCAGAAATCTCTCTACTAAATCTACTGAAATCAGAGACCAACCAGGAGCGCTCACAGCCAGGCTTCAACCTCTGTTAAACACTCATTTGAGAACAAGGGTCGTGTTTCCATCACAGAGAATGTGTGGTAGCCACGACAACACCTCCGACTTCCATTCAAGCTTGGGAGTGGAAGACCTGCAATGGGAAAGATACGACATTTCTATATTAAAAGCAATCAGCGAATAATATTTTGGCTCATTTACCAAAATATCACTTTGCATAATTTGTCTTTCAGGATCCTAAAGAAAACGGCATCAAGAAATTGGATGCCAAAGATCTCAGATGGAGACCCAAGTTGTCATCAATATGTAATTGGCAGAGAGATGAAGGAGTTACAGCTGCGGGCTGGTGGGACAACTGGATTAATCCATTGCTTCTAAAAAGGGATGTCTTGAAGACAAACTGTGAATCTGAGTTTGTTGGGAACTACAGTGACCTTTATGGGCAGTGAAAGAATTGGAAGAATTGCAGGTAGGACATTTTCTAAATAAAAATATGTAAACTTAAAAATAAAAAATGAAAACAAAATTTTATTTTCTTTTTATTTCCTACATCAAAATATTTCCATTTATCATGTTTAGCTGTGTTAAACCATGGGGCAGAAAAAGCAGAGGGCAGGCGAGAATCTCTCCCCTCCTGTCTCACGATCAGTTCACTTACCACGTGAGACCAGGCGCAGCGCTCATCGCATTTAGGGCAGCTTTTGAGGTCCCGTTTACTATTCCAGAAAGACGTGCTCTGATTAATAATAAATGGTTAGCCACATAGTTAAGCAGAATGATTGGCACCTTTTATTGGTTGTCTTTAAGAATAATTGAATGAAACTGGCTGACCAGAAAGCCGAGGTTCATGCTACCCAGGCCACATAAAACCCATCTGTTTGTAAATTAGGAAATACCCTCTTCCCAAGACAGGGTTCTTGGAGCTATCTGGAAATCTGCCGCATTGGAAACCAAATGCAAATCTGCCTGCTAGCTACTGAATCTTCCTTTCATATTATGCAAAGACATTTAACCCTTTGTAATAACCATTACATTTGTGATGTGGGATTCCCCTCTGTATACTATGTATATATTTTATTGCCATTGGTTATTAAAGAAGCTGCTTTGGGCCTGCACAAGGCAGAATAGAGCTAGGAGGGGAAAACTAAACTGAATTCTGGGAGGAAGAAGGTGGAGTCAAAGAGATGCCATGCAGCCCACGAAGGAGACAAATGCCAGAAACTTTACTGGTAAACCACGAATCTCATGGTAAAATATAAAACAATAGAAATGGGTTAATTTAGATATAAGAGCTAGCTAGCAATATGCTTAAGTGATTGGCCAAGCCATGTTTTAATTAATTCAGTTTCTGTGTGGTTATTTTGGGTCTGAGCGGCCGGGAATGAGCAAACAACCTCTGACTACACAATTGGATGCTAACTCATGTATTCTTTAAAACAAACAAAATAATTGGAAATTAAATACTAATGGAAACCAGGGAAAGTTTGGGAAGGACAGGCGTGTTCTTAAGATAAGGGAGGCAGGATGATTAAACTCTTAAGCCAAACCTAAAATGGAAGAGACGTAAAGTAGAAAGCTGTTCTGTGTGTGTGTACATGTGTGTATGTATGTACATGTGTGTGTATGTGTGTGAGAATGTATGTGCAAGAGTGTGTGCCTGAGAGTATGTGTGCAAGAGAGTGTGTATGTATGTGTGTATGTGTGTGCATGTGGGGGTTGGGGGAGAATATGAGTGTGTTTGTGTGCTCACGTGTGTGAGAGTTTGCGAGGGAAAGTTTCTGTTTAGTGTGGGAGGGGGCATTACAGGTCTTTCTGAGACCTGGGGAGTTGAAGTCAATGACCATTTCCTTCCTGTGTCCCAGGCACTGACAGGCATTTCACAGCTGATTCACATGCCCGTATTCCCTTTGTATGTTTACCCTGCGTCTTCTCTACTGCCTCTCTTCTGGGATCCTGTCTCCATCCATGATGTGAAGTATGTCAACAAGCCCTGATCCGGGGTCCCATTAATTTAGAATCAATAAGAAATCAGACTATGACGGAGAGCAGCTAATTGACAGGTTCAGTCCTGGGTTTTCTCTGTAAGAGAATCCTTTACAGAGTTCTGTTAGGTGTCCCTGCTCCATGTAACCCAGAACTATGCCAGCCCTTGCTGGGTCTCTCTACCTGTCACCTTATGGCTAATTCTTTTATCAAAATCACTTGTATGATCCAGCTCACGTGAGCATCTGATTCCTGCTTAGACACTTAGGACATTGACGGGGTCAGTATCCTCTGTTGTGTTTGTGGAGAGGAGAAGCTGAAAGGTTCAAACTACTTCAGGATCTGAGTGGAGGTTGGACAGAGAATAACGAAGGGGCTGTTCAGGTCCTTCATGTGCAGCAGCTACCTCGGTCAGCAGTGAATGGTGCTCAGCCACAGCTCTTGCACTCTCTGAGGAGACTAAAGACAGCTGAGGTGGTCCTGCTGTAACCAGGTGGGCAGGGGGATGCGCAGGTCAGCTCTCCTGACTTCCCCACAGCACGGCCGTCCTTCCTGCTGCACAGGGACAATGTACCAGGGATGAAAGCATTGGTACAACTCAGCACCACAGGTTCTGAGGGATACCTGAGACCGAAGTGGGACTGCACAGGTTGAGAGGCATTGACTGAGTGAATGGGAAGCCGCCGTACCACTGATGACTGTCTTTGCTTTGTCAGTTACTTTGGCACCACACCAAAGGATTCTGATTTCCTTCTAGTGTTTTCTTAAATCTGTTGCAATTCAACAGGCAAAAAGGCTAAACAGGTTTTCCGTGGAAAGAAACATTTCTGCAGAGGGTGAAACTTAATACTGCACTGCTATCGGAACACAGCCATGAAATGACTCCAGATGGCAACTGCTGTTTCCATAGGTCAGTGCCACATTCAGCCACCACCAGAGAAACTTCCTCTTGCAATAGATGGGATTAATACAGAGACCAACAACTGGACAGTGTACAGAGAGCGAGAGATCTTGGAGCACTGAGTCCTAAATGGGATGTCCTTCCTTATTAAACCCTTCCCCTCGGGGCAAGAATCTATGAGGAAGAGGAAGAAGAAGAGGAAGAGGAAGAAAGGTGGTAAGAGTTGGAGGTGAGGGATTCCATGGAAACTGTATCTTTAGGACAGCACAGCACTGACATGTATATGAACTCCCAGACTGCGGAGCATGCACAGGGCCTGCACAGGTCCAAGCCACATGCGGTCCCAGTGCTGAGAGTGGGGAGTGGGCACAGGGTCCTACCTCTAACCAAGAAGTTATCAGCAACTGGTGCCAGCTGGGGGAGGGAAAATCAGTTTTCTCCAATTTAGAGTTGCTGGGTAGATTAGTCACACCTTAGGGCAGGCCTATTCCCTGGAGTAGTTGATCAACACAAAACCAACTCACAGATATTTTATTTTATTTGTCATATTGGTCTTTTGCTTATTTGTTTTGATTTTTTTGTTTTATGGTTTGGAGATTTTGTGTGTGTGTGTGTGTGTGTGTGTGTGTATTTCTGGGGTTTTGTTCATTTTTTTCTTTTTGAGAGAAAGAGAGAGAACCTAAGTTTGGGGTAGGTAGGGAAGAGGAGAAAATCTGGGAGAAATTGGGGGTGGAGAAAACATGATCAAAATATATTGTATGAACATTTTTCTCAATAAAATTTGAAATGATGGTTTATGCTGTCAAAGCTACTGGTCCAATTCGAAATGAAATAAAACTCATATTTATCAAGTAACTGTTATGTGTTGGGTAGTGAGACAGTATCATAATACGCAATGTCAGGAAACACTACCACTTTACAGATGAGACGATTGTATGTGGAGTGGTCCAGAGACTTCCAGAAGTCTCCCAGCTACTCAGGAGTGAACTGAAATCTGGATTCACCACGTAGTCTGATATCTGTGCCTTTTCTGTGAGCTGAGATGCTCATAGGCAGCTGGCTTGATCCTCTTCACTTGTGTGTGTCCTCGGCCACTGGCAGCACATTGACAACCACACCCACCGAACACTCCCACCCCTTGTTTAACACGCATTCCCTTTTATTCCTCAGCCTTTCCTTGAAGGGTGAGCTCCCCTTTCCTTGGTTAAGTGAGGCCTTGTTTTTGATCTTAAAATGAGTGTATCTAGGCATTGTTTAACACCCACATCACCAAATGCTGGAAGTAAGGGACTGGGGTTTAAGGGACACCAAGAGTTCTTCCCAAAACACAGAGGCATTTCCAGTTCTCCTGCCTGTCTTCTAATTAACGGCAGGTGTCAGCGTGTATGGATGCACACTCACAGAAAACTGGGTGTTTATTGGAAAACTTTAGCAAAACTCCATTGTGGTTTTGTCACCAGGTAGGATTTGCTTCCTTCCTGTGTTTGATTTTTCCAAATTTGAGGCCACTGCACACAAATCTCCTGATCACTAGGTGTGGGGACAGCTTTCAGTAGGTCTTACTGACTGTCCTTATCAATCCTGTATTGTTCTTCTGATTACTCTGAGTTATGACACGTTAGGTCAGGGGTGGGTGAGCCAGCGCCAAAATTGTAAGCATGGGAGAGCTATCTCCATTTCACATAAGATGGACCAACCCTAGAGCC
Source organism: Ondatra zibethicus (assembly GCA_004026605.1). Lineage (NCBI taxonomy): Eukaryota > Metazoa > Chordata > Mammalia > Rodentia > Cricetidae > Ondatra > Ondatra zibethicus. Next base: position 4,457 of record PVIU01003412.1, on the reverse strand, counting down.
GTCCAGGCCCAGATCTAAGGATATGACTTGGCTGGGCCCAACATCCACTGCTATGATCTGCTGGAGCACATGAAGTGACCTGACTTGCAGACCCAAAGCTGCAGAATCTCCATCACACAGGGCAACAACAGCATATCCAGGAGGAGCCCGAGAGAGTGCCCAGCATTGACAGGGCAGTAGAAACCAGAGCCCTGGGACCAGACCAATGACTCTTTGCAATGAACACTTGCAAGTAAAGATACATGGGCAAAGGGGTTCACAGTGTGACTCAGCTTCCATGATGAGAATTTTAAGGTTTTTTTTCCTTTCTTTTCTTCTTAAAGTTTTTTTGACTTAGGGGTTGTGCAGGAGTGGAGGGCGGATGAGAAGGGACAGGGAAATGAAGGGAATGAAGACACATGTGTAAAAGACACATAGAATAATTAACTCAATAGGAAAAAGATAACCTCATTATTCTTATGTCAGATTTCAGTACCAAGATCACTTCCTACAAACTGTTTCTAATTCTTCAAGACAGCAGTTTCCTGCAGGATCCTTCACGATGCTTTTCACATCAGGACTGAACAGAAGGTAGAGAGTTCCTATATACCCCAGCCCAGCATGGGCAATTGCCCACACTGGCATTTATTAATAATCCTATATCATGCTGAGAGGTGGTGGTGCATACCTTTAATTCCAGCACTTGGGGGGCGGGCAGAGGCAGGCAGATTTCTGTGAGTTCAAGGTCAGCCTGGTCCACAGTGAGTTCCAGGACTGCTAGGGCTACACAGAGAAACCCTATCTCAGAGAAAAATCCTATGTTATAAGCCTATATGGCCATATACTCTAAAGTCCAGAACTTGCAACAGGGGCTCCTTCCTGGAGCTGCAGAAGACACAGGTTTGGGAAAGTGTGTGATGGTGTACTGCGACACCATGAAACAGAAGCTTCCCTCTGGCCTGGTGACAGTCTCTGTTCTGTCAGCTCTTCCCTCTCCCGACCTCTGCTGAAAGCCACTGGTCATTTTATATCACCCGTGGTTTCCCCATCTAATGATGTCATAGATTGGGATTCAAATGCCACATGGTTTTACAAACCAGGTTCCTTCTCTTAGAAATAAACAGCTATAATTTGCCTATATCTTTGGATGACTTGATAACTCATTTCTTTTTTATACTAAATAATGTTCCATTGTTTGAATACACCATAGCCCTCAGAATCATCTGCTTTCTGAAGGGCACGCTGGCCACTTCTGAGTTCTGACAATTATGGATAGCCGTGCCATGGGCGTCCATGTACAGGTGTTCTTTGTGGATGTAGCTCAAAACCTTCATGTAAACACAAGAGGACTTAATTGGTGGGTGCCATGGGAGGATGATGTCTGATTTGGGGGTTATTTTGTTTTCAGTCTTTAGGAGATTATGTGTAGTTTTGGGTTTAGAAACACAATGGTACCATTTGCTTTCCAGGCGTAATCAGAGTTCCTCGCTGTTCTTGGAGAGCAGGCTGTGGGAGAGAGGGGTCAGAGAGTTCAGCTGAATCTTGCTCTTCAAGATTAGGGACGAGAGGTTTGACCCAAGGTGTGGCTACTTACAGAATGTTTTGACCTAGGGTGTGGTTACTTGATGCTTTGGGTATCGAGAAGGTAATTTGTTTGTTCTTTGCATCTTGGTAAAGAAGTCTTTTGTCTTCCCCTCCTCTTTGGACTGGGGTAGATAAAGCCTATGGGAAATAAATGCAGGCGAATTCAGTATTCACTGGATGCCCCCCTATCTTTTGTCTATCTATCCTTTGTCTCTGTCTTTTCTTTTGCATCTTTAATTTTTCTACCTGCCATTTCTTAATCCTCATGCTTCCCTCCAAGTGTGGATGAATAAGCCGGGTAGAAACTGGCTGATGTCACCCATACACAGATACGGCAGCATGCCCATGTCCAGATTACAGCCGTCCTCACAGGTAAACACAACATCACATTTAAACATTTGATTCTCTATAACATGAGATGAAAAGTGTATTTCAAATACTGTATTTGGTGAGGTGTCTGTCTAAGCCTGTTCTGTCTTTAATTGGGGAGTTTGTTTTCCCTCGTGGTTGTCCAATGACCACGTGGCTTGCAGGGGCATTACCTCCCTGAAGGAGAAATACGTGCATCTTCCCCATTACCATGCCCCCAGGCCTTAGTTCAGGGACATAGCAGTCCATGCTTGCTTAGTAAGAGAATCAGAGTCATGAATGCAGGCACTGCCCTTGTAATAAATGAAGCAATTGTTGATGACCACATTGGCCACTTCACTAACTTTTTGGTCAGGAGTGATTTACTTTATGAGGTAAAGTGCATCTCAGTTTGTTCACCTCTGATGGGAAGAGAAGAATAAACAGAATTTTCTGTCAGCTGTGAGAATTATGATGTAACAACAACAATGCCCTGAGCACAATGTGAGGAATTTATTAGGTGTTACTTAAGAGTCCAGCAAATTTATCCTCAGTAGAGTCCAGGGAAATGGCGTGCACAGAGCAACTGCCCATACAATGCAGTTACATGAAACCTAATTCTAGTTCCTGCTAACTGATTGTGTTCCATATGTTGAGAATTCACTGCATATGGCTTCACTAATTGCAACCATCACACAGCACAAACATGCATTATCATCACCATGCACCACGAGTGTCATGCATTACAGCCACCATGCACCACGAGTGTCATGCATTACAGCCACCATGCACCACGAGTGTCATGCATTACAGCCACCATGCACCATGAGTGTCATGCATTACAGCCACCGTGCACCACGAATGTCATGCATTACATCCACCATGCACCATGAGTCTCATGCATTACATCCACCATGCACCATGAGTCTCATGCATTACAGCCACCATGAGCTGTGAACGTTGTGTCTTCTTTCACGGATAAGGAATCTGAGGTTCAAACCATTACAACAACTCATGCAACCCCACCCCCACCCCTCTTTCCCTGCTTCAGCAAGAATTAGAAACTGTTTAGGTCTGACTCTAGACACAAAGAGCTTTCTATTTGTGACCAATTAAACCAAATCTGCTAAAATTACCTCTTGTCTGAATGTTTTTAGATTTCCCCTGCTAGAATAATTCGATCCAAGTGACAGAAAACGGTGATGCTAACTAAACTTGCTGTTTGCTTTGTGTGGTGTTTGTGGACGTGTCTACCGTGTAGGCCCCTTGAATGTGAGTTATGTGTGTTGGGTCAATGAGTTTTGCAGGTTCTTTGGCCTATGTCTGGATTGGTAAAGCAAGGGTTCAAGCAGGCACCTGCGATGAGATTTGTATTGGCTCTCAGGGGTGCCAGTCTTGTCATGTCCGGTATGGGCAGCGATGCCCTCCATAGTAGACCTGAGTAGACCTGAATACTGCAGCTCATGGCCCGATACAAAGGCTGCTCGCATTGGTTCCTTACCCTCCGGCCAGCATATGTCTAGAGGCCAGACTACTCCACGTGATGGGACTCACTGTCTGCAGCAGGGCTGTTAGTATTTCCAGTAACTAAGAGATGGGCACCCGCGACTGTGCTGTTCTCATAGCAGCCCAGCAGAGGCGGGGTTTAGATAATACCTGGAGAGGGGGTGCCCCAGAACGCGGCTTGGAACAGCACCTATCCCCCTCCAGGCAGTCGCAACATGACAGATGCCGTTCTGGAAGGATCTGTCTGCCTGCGTGCGTCCCTGGCAAGGCTGAGGAGCTCAGCAGTCGCTCACTTTCTATTTCAGTCTAGCGTCTGAAATGCGGTCTGTGCAGCCTGGGCACAGGGTTCTCCACAGAGTGTCGCTTCTTGTCCTAGGTTTTCATTTTTAAAACCTCCGAGGAGCAGAAACACTTCTGCTACCTACATTGCCTACATTGCTCTATATCTCTACCTCTGAAAGACACTTCTAGCAATCATACATCTGGAAGCGGTAAGTGCACCATCACTATTAAGGGGCTCCTGACCCAGTGACCTTTTGTCCTCACGTTCTGTGCCAGCCCCTGTCTATGCTCTGCCTGCCATCCTTCGTCTGTGAGACATTTGATGAGACATTCTTAGGCTCCTGTACATCAGGAAGCTGCCCCTGCCCCTACCCCAGTGCTTCTGGCTTCCTTTATCTGCTTATTGGATCGCCATTAACTGTTTATCATGACAAATGTTCAGCTATAAATATAATTTATGGATTTCAGAAGTGTAAGTCATGGCTTATGTCATTATTCATTTCCCGGCAGGACTTAGCCACCGCACAGTTTAGCAAGAGCCCCTTCCCTGTCCCCCTCACAGCAAGTGAGCATGTCTGCCATCTCCTTTCTTCTTGATTTCCATGCCAAAGAGGCCCAAATAGAATCTGTTGCTGAATTTATATCCTTTTTTATTTTTAATTCTTTAGGAATAGAGGATATGACTTTGGAGCAAGTATGATATTTCCTTCACAGAGATTTGTGTGTTCGTGATGAACATGATCCAAAGAACACTTTAA